>CABFVX010001425.1:96706-119556 GCA_902151425.1 Timema shepardi | reverse complement strand
CCCCACACACTCCGTTACCAACTTAACAAATCCTGATCAAACACACCTATGATCAATCTCGTGTTGGACTGGGTTGTCGGATTAGGGCGTGGGCTTTAGGAGCCACGTCCCAGCTCCAGAAATTAAGTAAAGATTTATTTCAATTGCGAATGGCGAATCGATAATATAAATACTAATTATGTGAGTTTCGATTGTTTTTCTGTGAATAATCGTGTCTGGAACGTGGTCAAGTAGCTACTTGAATGAAATATTATCGTCTCTGATCAAGAAAACTGAGGTTAACGGCCATAGGGTGTGTTTTGCTAGCCATATAGCACCATATATCCTCAGAGGTTGTTCCTATCATCGCCAACATACAGTGGCTGCACAGTCGGTAAAGGTCGATTACGGACCGATACCCTTGAGCTTGTTTGTTTTGTTAGCCTAGTAGAAATACATCTAATTTGTATTTCCTTTTGAAAATATTACTGGATGTCTCACAGAACGGGTAGTCCAGAGGCCGACCAAATCCTAATCTGCCCCTGATTTCGGGTTAAAGGGGATATCGGGGTTCCAATGACAGTCGGGTGTAATGAGGGTGGTTTTCCCCAAATGGTTTCTCACTCTCTCCCTAAAAACATATGCAGGTACATCTCCTCTAAAATTCAGAATTAGTCATTCCTACGCTTTTATGATGATTAACTTATGCACACAAACTTAACAGGAATTTAAGACGAAAATATTTTTTTATTTTTTATTTCTAGGTATAATTCAAATTTAGAGGATTTTTCATGTTAAAAATGTCATTCAAAACATGTCAAACTATCAAGTAATTTTCATTTGAAAAAAAAAAAATTATTGGTATCGTCAAGGTGCTGGTTTTTGTCCTTACCTGGAATTAAAGTCACCACATAGTGTATGTATTTACAATACAGGCTAGACCACATCTTACTACCTGTTCAGGCTATACGTGTATGTACTAATTACACTAATGGTTTAGGTGTTTGGAAGGTTAATTTAGAGGTAATGTACTCACATTTGCGTGGAGAGAGAGAGTGGAAAATCATTTATGAAAAAACCTCCGTGCACCCGACTGAGACCGAACCCCAATCTCCCCATCTTCAGCAGTCTAGTCCAACACTATAATAGCGCGTAAGACCACCGAAGCAGGTATAAACTAATTAAATGTACTGGAATTTTTCTATTGGTATTTATTGGTCAGTATGTTGTTAATTAATTTAAAATTCCGAATAGGCAGAACAATATTAATATTTTTAGAGGTTATTTTGGAGTAATGAACATGTTTATAATCACAGTAGCTTACTTAACAAATATTTGGAATATTATTTTATTTTTATTTTACCACCAAATCCAACTACTCATTCGGGATACACACTATTTGGAACATTGAGAAATGAATATAATTGTAAGTGGAGAAGTTAGCGTACTGCTAATATTCATCACTTGTACTCACCACGAGACATTGCTCGGATAAACAAGGCTTGCAGATTACGGCGGACAGGACATGCAGTGCCATGTTTGACCTATCGACTGGCAAACGCAATGGGAAGACCTAGACGCAGACGGGAGGATAATATTAGAATGTAAAGTACCCGAACCCGAAAGAAAACTAGCTCAAGATAAGTATAAGGGCCGTAATTTATAAGCGGGGCTATTAACTCTTGAATTTCTAATGCCATAGAGTAATTAATTATTATATATATATACTGCATATTACATATATACATGTGTGTGTGTGTGTAACCGCGAGGAAGGCGAGTTTGTATGATATTGTGTGTTGTGGATTGTGAATGACAAAACGAGGGTTGCAGGTTGTTGTTACTAGCCTGTAAACAAATAGAATAGAGTAGCTGATAACATAAACATTGTCAGCATTCGTTAGGTGGAAACCAGGCCAGAAGGCAGGATAAATGTGGTGTATCCAGTTATCGTGTCGCAGTCTACGGGCCACCCTGCCCGATTTGGGACTACAGGTTCATCAGTATTTGTGGTAGAGGGCTACCACTCGCGTCCAGGGTACTAGGGTTCGGAAGCTCTGTAAGGATAACCTAGGAATCAGACCGGCCATTGGTTATGCCTAGTAACACTTCGTTTTGTTACAAGCTTCCGAATATGCCTTATGTTCTTTCATCCATGTATAACAACATCACATTTGTACTGGAGATATAATAGCTAATAAAAAACTTAAAAGTCAAGTCTTCTTAAATTACGAACCCATACAGTCAAATACACAATCACCTCCCACTATCCTCGGCCATAGCACATCCTGACAGATTTTAGGGCCACGATATTAGTTATAGAGAGGTGTGGTATGACACACACAAACACATACACACACACACACATACATATATATATATATATATATATATATATATATATATATATACAAATTATAGGATTGAACATTCTGGCGGAAATTTATTTATAGGAGAAGTTTAATTTGATTGATTACGGGCACGTATTAATCATCATTAGCTCTGATAAATTCATTATACACCTATGTCTTATTTTCTAACTATATAATATAAATAAATTTTACTTTCATAAACAAATGCTCACTAAAATGAGTTAATAGAATTTAACTGAGAGTATATAATATGTTGCCAATCATTTCTAATAAAAACCATCAAGAATTAATTTCTTTACCAAATTTAGTCACAATTAAATCAATTCCTGATAACAGTAATAATAATTTTTTTTAATTTCCATTGATTATTAATTTAGAATTTTTATAGACCTTATCAATAATAAAGTGGTACACATTATTTAAAATGTGATAACGTTCTCTAATAAAGGATCAACTCATTCTGTTGAGGACAAATGGGGAGCCATCGATCAAGCACTTTGGGTCAATGTTTTTGATTAATGACCAAGTGAACAACTGTTATTTTATATTAATATAGTATTTGACATAGTATCCATTTGTTTTCTGTCTAACTTAATCACAAAAAATCATTGTCTTCAAATCCAAAAAAAGATTATAGATGGCAATTATAACAAACTTGAAGTCCAAGGAGAAATTAGTCTAGATTATTTTATAAACTTGAAATACTAGGATAAATTATAGGAGATATTTCAACCTTGAAACTCAAAGATAAATTACAAGTTTCATTAGGTTAACAATCTTTATCTTAAGGTGGGAATTAAGGGGACGCGAGGAAAGGCTTGTGTTTTTGCAGTTTTTAAGGCAAAACATTTGTTTGTCCAAAATAAATCAAATATTGCTTCAGTACAGATATATAATTTAATTTACTTCACATGTTGATGTAAACAACTATTGAAATCTGTCATGAGTATGGTGACATTAAATAATAAACTCTTTAAATGAGGAGAAAAAGTTGTCATTAAATTCCATAACACATTTGACAGATGTTCAAGAAATTTGTAATTCACCCGGCGAAGAAAACACTCTATGTTTATACTGGCGCAATATTTGATTTATTTAGGTCAACAAAAAATGTTGCCATAAAAACTGTAAAACACTTAATTTTTCTCGTGTCCCCTTTATCTCATATTAAAAACATTGAGGCGGTGATGTATAATGTTCACAGGACTACTGATTTTATTAATATCATAAATATAAACGAATCTAAGTGTAAATAAAATGCAGGATATTCTTACGTTTAAAAAAGGGTTAGTTTGAGATACTTCTGTGTATTTCCCATGAGGCCTCTTGCTACCAAAGCACAATCAGATGCCAGGAAATATAATTATATCAGACCGGTATGACGTTCTATTTGCCCTTGAATCAATAAGTTCGATGGAAAAACAGCAAAAACCAGTTTATCTTCTACCAACCTCAACAAGTAAGGTGCCAAGGGATATTATCTGAGATAGATTGGTATATTTCCAAACTAGCTGTAATCAATCATGACGTCACTCAAACTGGAAGTCATGTGCTGAAACCTAGACCTAGGAAATTCTGGTTTGCCAATCATGGGAAGTTCAGTTTCGAATCCCTACTGGGTGTATTAAGAGTAACTTTTTCAGGTATCTCCCCACTTTTCCTCTACGTAAATTAGAGTGGATTTATTCTTCCTATATTCCATTCACGGTAGGAATTACTCTCTGAAAGGTCTTTTTTCCTACCAATATCCACTATATAGTAGATTTATGGTAGGGAAAAAAGCCTTTCAGAAGTCAATTCCTACGGTGAATGGAATATAGGCCCCACACAATAGTGTAACTAAACAAGATTAAAACCGAGAGAGAAGTTACAACTTGTAGTCCACACGGGAATAGAACCCAGGAGAACCTTTTAAAAATGGGTCAGGAAACGAAATGAACCAGAGGAGGAGAATTGGTACACACTGACAAAGGTCTGGGTTTGGTTATTGTGTCCAGGTGGTCATTTTTCACTTGATTGAATTCTATTTAGCTATCAGGACTGATAATTTGGAAAATCATCACGTTTAAGTTAGTAAGAGAGATGTATTTAAATAATAATAATCTAAATACTGATAGTTGTTCCCGGTGGTAATACGTCTGAACGTCTATATAGATGCTGTCTGTTTACCATGACGTAGGCCTATTACTGGAGTGTTTTACAACATGTGGATTTACGAGTGAATTTTTAGTTTATGCAAATATATTTCTGAAGACTATAGAATTGAAACCCGTTTTAGATAAGTATATTATGCATGACGAAAACAATTAAAATGTTTGAAAACAAAATGCTTAGGAAGATCTTTGGTTCAAAAAGAGATAGGCTAGTGGTGAGTGGTTGAAGTTACATAATGATGAGTTGCATAATATGTACCCATTACAAGAACATGTTAGGATAATCAAGAGTAGTAAATTACGGTGGGCAGGACATGCAGTGCGAATGGAAGATTCTAGAACCGTGTCCAGGGTATTGACTGGTAAACACAATGGGAAGAGACCATTGGAAATATCTGGACACAGACGGGAGGATTATATTATAGTTGACCTAAGGGAAACGGGGTAACATTCTTACAGCTCTGGAAGAAAAGAGGTTGTTGGGGGTTATAGCTGGGGGGAGAGGGCGGTGTCGCTCAATGACGATTCAAATTTTTACCTGAGAAATGGCAAATAAACGAAAATATTATTTATGTTAGCAAACTATTCGCGAATCAAAGTTTGTTCTTTTCATAGAACCGCGTCCTACTACCTGATTCATAGTTCATACAGTAATATATTAATTTTTTTGTGTGTGTTTTTGGTGTATTTCACCCTTCATACACCTTTTTAAGTAGATGGAATACGTAGTTGCTACATAGTAATTTGTTGATGTATTTCACTCTTAGACCTTTTTAAATATTCGGTAACTAAAAATAGTTTTTGCGTTCAAGACGCCTATTCATTAAGTAATTGTGTAGCCTATTCCATTCACGGTAGTAATTACTCTCTGAAAGCTCTTTTTTCCTAACAATATCCTACTATATAGTATATTTATGGTAGGGAAAAAGGCCTTTCAGAAGTCGTGAATGGAATATATTTGTCGTTGTGTTTCGCACTTAGCATCTAATTTAATAGTCATACATATTTATTTAAAACCTTTAAATCCTTAATTTATAAGTTTGTGTCATTTTGTCAAAGTTGTGTAGGCTATTATCCTTAGCATTTTTAAAAATGTAGAAAACGTATCAAAGAAAACATCCTTCTAGACTCAATAAAAAACGGAGATCTTTGGTTTTAAAATGGTCGAGAATCTCAACTAAAATAATGTGTTGCTTAATAAAATAGATTGTGTATACAGCCAGAATGACAACAATGAAAGAAATCTTGATGATTATTGATTGGAAGTCAAAAACATTATACTGGCACATCAAAATTGCGATGATCAAAACTTTGACAGCACTGGTAAAAGGATTGTTGAGATTTCATATTTTTTTAAAGCATTCAGTTAATTGACACAACACGGTCCACGGTCCGGGAGTGGGAATAGCTTCCATAAATAAAATATAAATATATTCGCCCCTGGGAGGAATTAGCCCCCTGGAAAAAATGTACGCCCTTTTAAATAAATTTCAAATCCCCATACAGTATTGAATATTAAGCTAAGATATCGCCTTAAATAAAATCACAAGTGATTTCTAGCTGCATTAAATTTTCAAAAATTGTATAGAGAAGACCACTCCAAATAAATTCTAAAGTAGTGTAGCTGTAGGGGGAAAAAAATCAGTCGAGGAGCACTCTAAATAGCTTCAAGGGCCATCTAAATAAATAAATAAATCCAGGCAAGGGTCGCTCCAGACAAGTTTTAGAGTGTTGTAATTTTGAAGAATCTTCTTGCGATAAGCAGTACTAATAGTTTTCTAAAGCCTTTAATCTTTAAAAATTGGCCAGTAGATGATCACTTCAAACATCTGCTAGAGGCATCTACTTAAAAAAATCCAAAAGAGAGCCATTTCAAGTAGCTTCTAATTAGATCCATTTTTTCAAAATATTACGGAGCAAAGACCACTTCAAATATATTTTAAAGGCATATCATTTTCTAGAAAAATTCAGGTGGGGGGCAATCTAAATAACTGTTAAAAACAACCAAATTTTAAAACAAATCAGAAGGAAGACTCCTTCAAATAGCTTTTAGAAAAGCTAAAATAAAACAAACTCTGGGTGAGGACTTTTTAAATTAGCTTCTAGACTCTAGAGGCATTAAAAATTTTAAAAATTTCTGGACAGAGAAATACTTCAAATAGATTATAGGAGAGACAAAATAAAAAATACATATCGGAGAGAGGACTACTCTAATCAGCTTTTAAAATAGTATAATTTCCGTAAACTTAGATGAGGACTATTTCAAATTATTAACAGCGAAAGCGGGGAGAGGGGTGTAGGGGATGTGATTGCCTCTTCCGAAATAAAGTAGATATATTTCACATCTTCTTATATTCTCGAAATTGAAGCTGAAAAACTTGCATCAAACTGCAAATTGCTTCTAAGGGTTTTCATTTTTTAGACCACTCTTAATAGTTTCTGTAGAATTCGAATTTGAAATTTTCTGGAATAGGTGTTAATAGATTATAGATGAATTTTTTTTTAAATCAGGCAATAACAACTCCAAATATCTTCTAAAAGTATCCAATCTAAGAAAATGTCAAGGTGAGTATAGTTCCAAATAGCCTCTAAATATAAAGAATATTTAAAAAAAAACTGTTGGAGAAGGCCGCTTTAAATTTTTCTAGAGGTATCTAGTTGTCGAAAAAGATTAAATTGTTTCAAGGGGCATCCAAATTTCAAATATTTCTAGGGGAGAACATCTTTAAATAGTTTTAAATGAATCCGATTTTTTTAAATTCAATATGAGAAATACTCAAAATAGCTTCTAAATGCATTTAATTTTCAAAAATTTGCTGAAGGAGGACCACTCCAAATAATTTATAGAAGCAATCTAATTTAAAAAAAAAAAATATTGGAAAAGACTACTAATAAAAACAATTCCAATTCTTCCCCACTGCTCAGGAGCATCACAGAATTTGAACATTCTCAACTGAATCTCTAGACTGTTATGAACATTTATAGAGCATGGCGTGTGATGATACTGTCTTCAATGAGACTTACTGCAAAACTTTAAAGACATTTAAGGAACTTGATTAAAATTCCTATAATTTATATAAAGATCATTATTTCGATGCTAAGACAACAGTTAGGAAAATAAATACGTTTCAGAAATAGCGAAAAATGAAATTCATGTAAAAGTGTCAGTACCCTATTTCAAGGTACTGTCGAGAGATTTAAAAAAAAGTTACAACCGATGATAATATGTTAAATTTGACATTGGCATTGATGATTTCAGTTTTATCAAATTTTGTTCTTTATTTTAAGGAATTAGACGGAGAAATAAGGTGTTGTTTTTTTTTTTAACAAAATAGGCGTCTTTTAGTACACTTTCTAACAACCTTGCACTTTCAGGAATGAGATTCGAACCCCTATTTTTCCGTTAGCAGTATGCCAATTTAACATGAGAGTGATGCCTTAGACCATTCGACAATTGAAGTGGGTATCAATCCTTTGTTTTTTCTATATGGTAGTACAGTTTCACGTCAAATTTTGTTTGTAAAATACATTTTAAACAATTATTAATATATGTTATATTGAAAAATACATAATCCATTTATGAATTAAACACCTTTGGTTTGTGCTTGTTTTGTTTAGTGATGACTGGTGTGGGAATGTCTTGTTTGTCAGCCGGTGCTAGGTAACAGATGGAAGTGGCCTAACCAACTATTGGCTCCACCCCTCTATAGTTCGGTGTTCCGTCCAGAGATAGCCCTAGTAACAAGGGGCGTGGTTGTAGCGTTACAGCCTCTAAATAGATAACAAATTACTCGATAACTAAGCTTTGGATTATAAATAATGTTATGGTTAATTGGTCTTAAAGAATTTAAAAATCAGAATTCCTTTTATAAAAAGTCAAAAGGCTGCGTTATTACATTTTTTAGTTTGTGTCAAAAATAGTCAATTTTAGAATATTTTCACAAATGATAAAAATAAAGCAATTTAAAAAAATAGAAGCAGATCTGACTTTAACATTCTTCCTTTAGCAAATAAAACAAGTCCCTTGCACCTGCGATATATTTACTGGGCTGTATAGGTTACGTAAGTTGGTCATGCAAACCAGCAAATACATCGCTCTGAATTAGGATCTTAATACCTGTTCAGGCTATACGCCTATGTAATAATTATTCTAATGTGTTAAGGATGAAGAATATTGAGTTTAGAGATAGTGCACTCACATTTTCGTGGAGTGATGTTGGAAACCCATTTAGGAAAAACAACCTCAATGCACCTGACCAAGCTTGAACCCTGGTCGACCTGTCATTGGTAGCTAATCTATTGTGATAATGACGCCTTCGTCCATGCAGCCACAAAATCGGGTAGCATGTCAGTTGATCACTGTCATTAAACAACTAGCTGGGTTTTTTTTAGCTACATCACATAATTAAAATTAGTTGTCATAAACTTAGCTCTGACCACTATAATCTGATAGACAACTGACACCAAAACAAAATTTAATTGCTAGTGCTAAGCTCTTGTTGACAATTAAACATAAGGCGCATAGTTTGGATCACATCCAAATTGATATCAAGTTGACCAAGCCTTTAAAATTTAGTAGCTTAACAAATTATTTAAACTAATATAAACATTAGTGTTCCATTTGTGATCCTCATTAGAAAGGAGTTTTGGTCAAATAATCTTCGCCATAAACAAAAATACAACCACCAATAATCATAAATTTGAACTATAAATGTAAATAAATGCATGATTCACTCACTAATTACTTGATATCTGGTAAAATACTATTTGAAATTTAGTGGAGCTCACACTAGTGGGTATGTCGTCTAAGTTGTTATACTCACGCTTCACTTTGTTGCAGTAACGGAGGAGACGAAATTATTTCCCAACATAAGATTATCACTTTGTGTTTTTCATCCTTACACCACGAAAATGCAGATGTATGTCCTTTGAATGGTCCTCCTTATTCATGTTTACTTAAATTATTGACATTTTTATGATGAATTTGATACTTCTGCCAAAAGAGAGCAACAGCCGAAAGATCAAGCGTTTTATACACATTGTAGCATTCTAATAATGGCAAACTGTTTGAAACCATTTTTTGCCACTCACACTTTATTTACGTGAATAGGATAGTGATTTGTCGGGTGGTAAAAAAAAGTAAGTGTAACCACATCTTAGTGAGAGGAGACTGGGAGATTAATTAGTAAAAATAGAAAAATGGACTGGGATCTGAGGCACAACTTAAATTAACCAGCCACCCAAAATAGATTAAACAGACATATTTATTCCCTGATGGCAGTTCTTAATTATTAAGGAAAACTATCAACACGTGGAGGTAAACTTAATATGTGACGTTACTCCCAAATAAATGGAGCACTGATGAAATTGTTATGTTAATGTAGCACTAATTGTTGCACTAATGAAAAATGTATGTTTAATGAGTAGCATTAACGACCGCATTAGGTTTCGTCGTTAGTGCTGTGCTGGGAAATGGTAAGCGGGGCTAGGATGAAGTCATCTTGGCCCCGTCCGATAATTTTGGCTTATAGTTTCCACAAAAATGTAGCACTAATGAAATGTTTGTGTTCAATGACCAGCACTAATGATTGCATTAGGTGTTGTCGCTAGTGCTGCACCGCAAGATGTTGGTTGGGGCTAGGTTGACAGGTTGACGTCAACTTGGGCCAAGTTTATGCATCTGGTGTCCACAGCTGGGAGAGCTGTCATCAGCAGTCACAAGTTCAAGCTGTGAAAGAAAATAATAAGGTGAAAGAAGGTAGGGGTATTTGTCTACCTACTCTAATTGTTAGAACCTAGTTCTTAAATTCTCCGCTAGTTACAGGTATTGTCAAGTGAGTCAAACATGGGAGCTCCACG
Source organism: Timema shepardi (assembly GCA_902151425.1). Lineage (NCBI taxonomy): Eukaryota > Metazoa > Arthropoda > Insecta > Phasmatodea > Timematidae > Timema > Timema shepardi. The sequence goes on along the minus strand of CABFVX010001425.1, from coordinate 109,194 downwards.
CAAAAACGTACTAAGCGAAGTGATGTGTTAAAATGATTTACACCACGAGATGGATTCATCAAAAGTTTGAAAAGCCGACCTCTTAGAGGAAATAATTAAACATCTGCAGTTCACAACTAATCCACCAGAAAATGTATATACATTTGAAACCTTAACATATTAATATAAAAATTAAATAAATAATTAAAAACTGCTTTATAAAAATGTTATTTTTAGATGTGAAAGTAATAAATAATTAATTATTTAAAAAGAATGTATGCGATTGTAATTTGAAATATTCATACTTTAATCTAAAGTAAGCTATTAAGTCAAATATTAAAAATCAAATATATAGAAATTATGGTTTTGGAAAATAAATTAATAAAATTTTATCAGTTAAAACAGATTTTAAAGCAAATTAGAAACTATATATATATTTTTTTTTTAATCAAAATATAATTAGAATTAGTCCTGCTGAAAAAAAAATGTTTTTTTCAAAAATAATCTGATGCACGATTCCCCTTAAGCTACCCTTGATCTCATTAGTATTAATAATAAATCGATAGTGAATGTATAAAAATTTGCAGTTGAAGATTACATGAGTTGGCATATGAATATATAAATGTTTAACTAGTAGCTTTTAGAGGTTTCTTATAAAAATTAGACTTATCTAGAAGTAAAAGAACATTTGAACAATATATGGCATCGTAACCAGTAGAATATAGGAGGTAATGTGAGACACTTACATAGTGAAACTCGCATAACAACTTCAACTTTTGACTTTAAGACTGCATTATTGACGAAAAAACAAGCTGCGGGATTAATTATCAATCCTGTCAAGCGATGGTGGTATGATTGTGACTTTGAAGTACATTATATTGTTATTTAAAAAATAAAGTTGTGTTACAAGAAATAATGTTTTAAGCACATTTGAAAGGTGAAATCAGGTCTTGGTCTATATAAAAGCCATCATCTACAAAGAGTGCAATATCATTCCAAAATGAAGTGCGTTCTCAGCCTTTGCGTCATCGCGGTCTTCCTGGGACTCACCCAATCAGAGGAGAAGTACGCCACCAAGTACGACAACGTGGACCTGGACGGGATCCTTAACAATGACAGATTGCTTAAAGGATATGTCAAGTGCCTTATGGATGACGGGCCATGTACTGCTGATGCCAAGGAGCTTAAAGGTAAGGATACATTCTTGCACTCCTCTATGCTCTAGAGACACTCCATCTGTACTTTGGAGTTCACTGAACACTGCACTCCTGATGCCAAGGAAATCAAAGGTAACGATACATTCCGGCACTCCTCTATGCTCTAGAGACACTCCATATGTACTCTGGAGTTCACTGAACACTGCACTCCTGATTCCAAGGAAATCAAAGGTAATGAAACATTCCGGCACTCCTCTATGCTCTAGAGACACTCCATCTGTACTCTGGAGTTCACTGAACACTGCACTCCTGATGCCAAGGAAATCAAAGGTAACGATACATTCATACACTCCTCTATGCTCTAGAGACACTCCATCTGTACTCTGGAGCTCACTGAACACTGCACTCCTGATGCCAAGGAAATCAAAGGTAACGATACATTCTTGCACTCCTCTATGCTCTAGAGACACTCCATCTGTACTCTGGAGCTCACTGAGCACTTCACTCCTGATGCCAAGGAAATCAAAGGTAACAATACATTCTTGCACTCCTCTATGCTCTAGAGACACTCCATCTGTACTCTGGAGTTCACTGAACACTGCACTCCTGATGCCAAGGAAATCAAAGGTAACAATACATTCTTGCACTCCTCTATGCTCTAGATACACTCCATCTGTATTCTGGAGTTCACTGAACACTGCACTCCTGATGCCAAGGAAATCAAAGGTAACGATACATTCCTGCACTCCTCTATGCTCTAGAGACACTCCATCTGTATTCTGGAGCTCACTGAGCACTTCACTCCTGATGCCAAGGAAATCAAAGGTAACGATACATTCTTGCACTCCTCTATGCTCTAGAGACACTCCATCTGTATTCTGGAGCTCATTGAGCACTTCACTCCTGATGCCAAGGAAATCAAAGGTAATTACACATTCCTGCACTCCCTTATGCTCTAAAGATACTCCAACTATTAGAAAATCTACTTTCAGGCATGTGAAATAAAATAATTTTCCGAGTTGGTAAAACGACCATCCCACATAACATAAAATCTGGAAAGTTTGTATTTAAAAAATCATAATCTGGAACATAAAGAGGACCTCAATATTCATAAGCTCAGCGTGGGGGAAAATTTAACTTTGTAAAGACAAAAGAAAAAAGTCTAGAAATTAACGAATACAAACACTAAAGATTATATTAAAGGTGATTAATTAGTATTCCGAATACATATCTAAAGAGCGAAACATAAGCTAGTGCCTATTTAGCAACAGCATATCAATTAGATTAAACAAATTCTGACGTAATATCTTAGGGGCTGCGATTATATTTTGGAAATTACGATGCTCAATATTTAATTTGTTTTTGTAACAATGTATATAACTTTGTGTACGCTCTTGGTGAAATATTTCAACATATTTATTCCAACATATTTCTGTCACAATGTCTATTACTACGTTTAACTTCCATTTGGATGGTACCTAGGTAAAGATTTCGTTTCCAAATGGTCAGCGTTTGTTCTTAAACCCAGTTTGTTTACTAAGGGGTATTTTGTTTCAAAGATTTGATTTACTTTAAATTAATTAATTTCCAGAACTGGTTTGTGATTATCATAGTTAGCTCATGATTGTACACTAAGGAACCATAAAAATTTTATGGCAACCGGATGTTAGTTTATACATAAATGGTTTTGGAATCCTTTAAATATGGCAATACATTACACATAACGCAATAGTATGCCTTTATTAAGCTCTCCTTTTGATCAACCTGTAAATTGATTCACATTACAATACCATCTCCACTATCAAGAACATAATAAGGTTCTTCAAAGAGTCAGTGTCGAGAAGAAAATATGCAACAAATATTTCAATCCTCTGTTAGAAGTGGTGGTCCCAAAATTATTGTAATTTTCAACAAGAATTTCGTGAGAACTGTTGGGGTGTTGGAGAAATTATCACTAGAATGAAATGGCATCACGAAGAAACAGGCATTCCAGTTACATTCTGATACAACCAAAGCTCAATTCATCGTTTCTGTTGCTAGCCAATTATTCTGCCTTATTGGAACCTGTGTTAAATGCTCTACATTCTGAAAGCCTAGATCTGCTCCAATGTTTAGATCCTATCACATCAAACAAATTCTTGGAGTGATAACAACTCACCATAATGATGTAGAGCAGGTGTCTACAGATTTGTTAGAGGATGCCTACAAGATTGCCCAGGAAGTAAGAATGGAATTGACGGTGTCAAGATCTGTTGGAATACAGCAACATCGCCCCAACCCTCCAGTCCTTTATAATACTATAAGAGATCCTTATTAATTTCGTATTTGGACTCTTAAGTGTCTTCGTTGGAGCAACGTTTCTCAAAAGAATATTCACCTGATTTTTCAATTTTTGTTCTACACCCTTTTATCGTGTTGGAGATGACCAGTCTATATTTCAAGATGAAATCCAAGTAGTTCTTGATTTTTTATAAGCTGCAAGACATTGTCTCCAAAGCAGAACTATGGTACTTCATTTGGAAAGAGAAGAAACTCAGCAAAGAGCAGTTAATATAGCTGAACATAGCAGAACTTGTAAAAGAGGCGGATTTGTTTTTTATTTAAGATTGTTTTGTTGAGATGATTTGTAATTCTGCATTTGATAAAACTAGTCTTAGTTCATGGGCGTAGCCAGGGAGTAGCATGGGAGGTCACTTTCCCTAAGTTTCTAGAAATGAAAGCCAAGGTGACGTTAATATGTTGCTTCTTTTTAGTAGTGCATTATGGTTAGTTATCAAATTGCCCCTCCTGATCCCCCCTCAACCCCCCTCCCCCCCCCCACTGTAGGAATGTCAGCCTACGATCTTGTTCCTAACGTACGTTATTAATTTACTGATACTAATATTTTATCAATAAATTCACATTTTACTCTTAGAACAGCCATTGAATACACAATAAACAGGACCAACATGCAATGCAATCCTCAACACGATTGCGTTTTCTGACGTAGAGATGTGTATAGTTTGAAGGGCAACTCATGACCGCATTACAGTCTCTTTTTTTTGCCAGTGATAGACCTATATATGTATTTGTCCTGCTCGATGAAAGGTCAATGACCAAGCCTGCACAGTTTTTATACTATTGAGTATATTAACTAAACCAACAAAATGTAATGTTTTAGTTTGTTGACATTTCTAAAATGGTTACATACCAATAAGTTAAAAAATACTAATATAGACAAACCTTTAATGTATTTAAATATATAAGGAAGGTAGCTTATTCAGTACTCAGGCTATTGCTTGTAAGTGGAGGGGTGCAGCTTAAAATAAAGGGTCGTAGTGTAATTTGCCAAGGTAAGGATGGGGTGGGGTGGGGTGGGGTGGGGACGGTGGAACCCTTTGGCATGGGAAGGCCGCGTGCCACTTAACAGATTTCCCATAAGGCCAAAAATTTGATGTACAGTCAATTTCGAAATAAACGATTTGTTATTTGAATGACTTAAACTACACGACGTTTGAAAATGTATAGTATGTAGGATTCATAATTGACTAAATATGCAAAAAAGCCTCACCTAAAATACGCCACTGAGGCGGTTTTTTTTTATGAAAGACCCACGAAAATAATATTTTGCATTATTTTAACTTATAAATTCAAGTCCTTATAGATATTAATCCACATTAAAGAAAATTTGTTTTTCTAAATAAGAAAAAATCTTATTAACCAAAATTTACCTTACAAATTATATAGCTGACATATTTTTCTCTAAGTAATTATTTCACTTAATCAACTTTTAATAATGTGTGATAAAATAAATAGGTCTACATATTAGAGCTATTTGCAACTTTTCTAATTGTAAATTAATGTTTAAACCAAACTGTTGACTAAATAATAACACTTATTTTTAAATTACAGCTTTCCCATGACAGCACCTCCAATTCAACGTTGAAGTTCCGTAGAAAGTCTCTGATGTTCTCAGAGAACATTTCATTGAACTACACCAAAAAGAAGAAGAAAAGCATCATAAATGTAATAGTACTTATTTTTTTACATAAGAACAGGATGTACTAGATTTGTAATTGATGTTTTTCCAGCTAACATTCCTGACGCCCTAACTAATGGATGCTCCAAATGCAGTGACAAGCAAAGGGAAGGTACCAAGAAGGTGATCAGACATCTGTACAGTAACAAGCAGGACATCTGGAGGCAGCTGCAGGACAAGTATGACCCTGAACACGCGTACCTCACCAAGTACGGCCCTGATCTGGAAAAGTTGTGAGCGTCACTTGGCGTCGTCTTCAGTACTGTCAGCACTGATGATGTAATCTAAATTACACTCATGGAATACACTTTACAATAAAGCAGTTTTTGATTATAAATTTATTTAAAGTCCTTAGCTTTATTTAAATCATTAGTATAATACCTACCCTTTTATTTTAAGTGTTTGTACCTAATTTAAATTATAAAACTAATTTAAACCAATAGGAATCAATCTCAATATCTCATCTAATTTTAACTTTAGCCCGTTTTTAATTTAGCAAATAATTGGTTTAACGTTTGAAATAATCAATATTTGCCAACATTAGGAGAAGAGTTAGATGTGGATATAAGAGTTACGATTTATTTAGGATGTCAAAACTAAAAAACAAAAATAAAACAAATAGTTAAAATTTCTTATACCAATTGTTTGAATCCAAATATATTTTATAAAAAGTTTTATTCACCCCAATGTGACGAAATAGCTAAATAAGAACTATAAAAGGGCTTATATTTGAAATCCAATTAAATTTTGCACTTCATTCATGTCCGGGGATGTCAAATTTCAATACGTATTATGACTATATTATGTATAATTAGTAACTATCTCTATTTCATAAACTTTAATATCATAATATATATTCACAAAGATTGTTTCTCATTACCGAGTGGTTCTACAGGTTTAATAGACCTGTTATGGAAATGAAAAGTTCCCTTGGACAATGAATGTAAGAGAGACAAAGAAAGTAGAGTCCAAGGGAATGAAGTTTGAGAGAAGCATGCTAGCTGTCACGAGGAGAAACAGGATTATGAATTAAGTTATCCGGAGCACAGGAAATAGTAGAGGAAGCAAGACTGAGAGGGTATGGGTATGTAATGAGGATGTTGGAGTACATGAGATAGTAGAGGAAGCAAGACTGAGATGGTATGGGTATGTAATGAGGATGTTGGAGTACATGAGATAGTAGAGGAAGCAAGACTGAGATGGTATGGGCATGTAATGAGGATGTTGGTGTACATGAGATAGTAGAGGAAGCAAGACTGAGATGGTATGGGTATGTAATGAGGATGTTGGAGAGGATGCCAAATAAAATTATGTAAATGGAGAATGTAGAGGGAAAAAACAGCAAGGAAGGCCAAGAAAGAAATGGGAGGAGTAGATAAAAGAAACTGTGCAATTGAGAGGATAAGAATGGAATCAATTAAAGGAGGAAGACTGAGAGAAGGATAGAGGAAGATGGAGGCATTTTACTAAGCCGACCCAGCCACAGGCTGGAAACATGATGGTGATGATGATAGTGATTATTGAACCATAAACCTTTTAAAAATCTGTTAATAGTTAATTATGTATATGCTACTGTGAGTGTGTTGAATGGGATAAGTTTGTACAGTCACCGGTGATTCAACAAAGCCACTTGTTCACTTGGGGAATGTAAATAAAGTAGTTACTATTTCACATTCTTGCCAAACATTTTACAAAATCACCGGTGATCTTACAAAATTACCATCAACCACCAGTGAATGTTAATAAGCCGCGTCGATATTTGGTTTGGTTAAGTTAGTTTAGGAACGTTAGGTTAATTTAGACAAGCTTTAACTAGTTTATTTTATCTTAGGTTAGGTTAGGCTAGGTTAGTTTAAGTTATATTGGATTTATGCTCTCTATTTTTATTCACATACACTGGATATTTTTAAAGCACCGGTAAATATTGATAAAGGCTATTATTTGTTTAAAAAACCCATCGCTCTCTGTGATTTTCTGCATTCACTGGTTATTTTACAAAATAACGAATTCATCAGAATCACAGCAACATATACACTCTTTACTGTAACTGAACTTATATTTATGGAGTATACAATGGTTTAGCCTATAATATGAGTCCCTAGTGTTATTACTAAGGTAAGAACGATACTTTTAATGGTAAATGTAGTGTGACAGACTATTGTATTCCCAACTTTTCTCTAGTTTTGCCGAATGTAAAGCAATATTAACCACTTTTTCTTAGCACCGCGTCTTACTAACCATTTAGGTTGTGCACTTATATATTAATTACATGAATGGAATAGGAACTAGGAGGGTTGAATTTAGAGAAAGTGTGCCTTTTATCGTGGAAGGAGAATGGAAAGCCATTTAAGAAAAAACCCTCTTAATACACTAAACCATAATCTACCCGTCATCGACAATCTAGTCTTCTGCAACAGTAGCACCTTAAACCATGTGGGTTGCACATATTAAAATGATCAAAGTAATAAAGTAGGTGATGTAATATATCATTAATTATTAAATCAACATTCCTAGCTACGTATGAACAGTATCTATCAGTAGTTATAAAATATATTAAGTAAACCATGGTAATAATTATTTCATGCTCTTATCTTTAGTACAGTCTTAACAGTATCTCCGGAATTATTATTTGTTTTATTTAATGCTGAAACACCCCCTCTGGTTCCTCTGATTTCAAACAAATGTTTTCGCTTTGTGATCGAGTTAGACAGAAAATGAATAAATGATATATTCAATAGCAGTGGCAACTCGTAGCGAAAATTAGTGGGGGTACTGTTCCAGAAAATTTTAGCCTTTGTTTTAAAATTGTGTAAAAGGATAAAAAATGTATAAAAAGAAAATGTATTCAGGAACTTGATAAAATCTTAACAAAAAAACCTTTTTACTTATTTTAACTTAAATTGTTACAGTTCAAGCTTGATCTATTCATTTAAAAATATAATCCGTTCTTCTTGATTTAATTTGCGCAAAAAGTTCAATAATGATGACAATTGAGAAAATTTTTCTCCATTGAAAGTACAGCAAGTGCATTTAGTCATTCCTAATTCATAGTGCTTCTTAAAAAAGTTGTTATTCTTTTCAATGTTGAAAAGCAGTGCTCTGCCTCTAATGAAGTCATGGGAATTGTCAAGAGGATAAATTTCAGCAGCTCAATTAATTTTCAATATTCATGGATATCAGTCCTACAAAAGAATAATTTTATTTCAGTTTCAAGCTTTTCTTTGTCAATCATGGGATAAGCTTCAGTGGTCAGTACTATCTCTTTTGTGGGATCTTCATTCTTAAATCTAGTGAAGCAATTCTTGTTGAACAATATAGCAGCTACTAAATGTTTAGTGGAAGAATATCTTTCCATTATATACACATATATAGTACCCCACTTCTTTAGTTAGAGTCACAGAAATTATTTCTTGTGGATGCAAGGCCATGATTAAAGTTTTCTGTGAAATAAAAGAACCGAAAAAAAATGAATCAAATAAAATAGCTGGAAGCAGAATAATAATCTAACTTCTACACTCTTCTACACTTTATCACATTCAAGAATATGGTACACGGTTTTTAAGCACAACACACGCTGAGTAAAAAAAAACTTCCTTACACCATCACGCCAGAGCCGGCACTTCGAGAGCAACAGTGCTCTCTCTACCTGGCAGTCCCACCTTCCTCCCCACTACCCTCCTATATGCGCATGCGCACAACAGTCAAACACCACGTCACTGGCACTGTGAAACGCACAGTTCCATACAAAGATTTTTTTATCTTTTTCATAAACTGGGGGATGGCTACTGAAGTACTGACATTAAGCTTAAGAAATATATATTGTACTAGAAAAATAAAGAAAGAATTAAAGAAAAAAAGACTTATTGTATTAAATGTTATCGATAATATCAAGTGGAAATAGGGGGTGCTGCAGTTCCGCAGTGCCTATACACGATCCGCCACTGTTCAATAGTACACTAAATCAATAGAGAATAACTGATGTTATCGTGGTTTAAGACGTCGGACTAACAATATGTTCAACACCATAAACAAACGGTACACCTGTACATAAATTTTTGCATTTTCAGGCAAAAGATAACACTAATTATCATAAGTTTGATGTTTCAAATCGTGCTATAAATATAAATATTTTGATTATACTTTTCCTACAACTAAACTATATCTAGAACGCTTTCTAAAAAAAAGTTTTAAAGTTACTTTTATTGATCGGATGTCTTCGTGGGGCTTGTTCTTTCGACGAGTTTTATTGGATGAAGTGTGTGACTATCTTATTGCTTTGTACGGTCACGTGATTAGGAATCTGGACTGTATGGAAGTGAATATAATTTCTTAAGGGCCACTAACCATGGACCTACGTATACAGTCTGTGTTTGGGCCTTCACGTGGACAATTTACGTATGAAATCTACGATATGTGGTCATAAATTGCTAGGCCTTACTGGTTTCGGGAGTAAGTTTGGTGTCTTGATATCGGTTAAGACGTAGTAAGGGAGGAATTTTCCAAAGGAATTCAGATATCACGAAACAAAACTATGATATTAATTTGAATACTTTTAAAATACACTCTTAAACGGATATTCAGCTCAATTTTTATTGGTAGGACCTTATCTGACAGCTAGACAGGATACTAGATGTGTTTACGAGTATTCATACGTCAAGTTATGCCTGCAGCTGTCAATTTTGATAAATATTATCAATACCTATAGAATGAAACTAATTAAAATAGTAAAATATTATTTATTTTGACCAGAATGCTTAAGTTCCTTTCCATAAAAGTTGGTCTGTAGGTCTGTGAGCATCACATCTGACTCACTTAAATATGTCTTGGTAGGATAGAGTAATGTATTTTACCTTAATCTGGAAGATATATTTAAAGGTATTCAATAATCAATCTCGTCGCTCTTAAATGTTGGTATTCCAGTCTTAAACAAAACCATCACCGTAACCAAGCCAACATTTCAGGGGGGAATCCTCTCAACGGCCACAGACAAACAAAAAACACGAATATTAAAAACCTCTTGAAGCTATCTGGAGCTAGTTTTTATGGTAACTAAGGGCAGAGATTAAATACATTAAGTGTTTTAGATTTGTTTAGTATTTAGAAAATGACATAGTACGTCCTCTCCAATAAACAAAATTAACATTGAACACTTACTAAATAAAGGCATACCCAGTTGGGGCAGAACCGGGGAGTGGGTTTAGGAAGGGGGGAAGGGGAAGTCAGGGGGGAGGGTAGATAAAGGTGTTTTCAACTTTACCAAATGAAATGAAGACTATAACACTTTATATAACTTCAAGCTGTTTGGGGATTCCCTTATAGGCCTAACATTATTGTTTCTTTGCTGACTCATTTGTGACGTGTTTCTCCGAACTACCAGTCAAAGAGTTTCAAATTAAAATATTTTCTTTCCCAATCTCCAAGACTTATCCACTTTCACAGCTCTCCCCCCTCATTCACTGATATCTCATTTTCCCTTTGTCAATATTTCATCAGTCTTTATTGTTTGACTAATGCACACATTATTATTATTATTATTAGCACCGCGTCTTACTACCCGTTCGGGTTGTACGCACTTACGCTAATGTGTAATGGTAGGGTGATTGTGAGATGAAATGGAGGACCTACAGTTTAACGTGGAATCCGAACCACGGTGGAGGCCTGGCATTCCCCACATTCACAAGATGTCTTGTCAGAGGTGAAGGAAGGGTTTGGTAATCAGATAAATCTGTGCCGGGACCGAGGATTGAACCCCGGCCGTCAGCATAGAAGTCTGACACCTTACCCCTAGACCACCAGGTCACCCCCTAATACACACAATCACAAACATTAGAATACCTGTAGGCTTGTATTTTATTGTTTTGTTTGAACTGTAAATAAGGCAATATTGATTTTTAACTATCATATTTGAGGGTGGTTTGACCCCTACAAGACACCCCGCAACTATGTCTTTGAATAAAATATATACAGTACAGGGGTGAACCGGCGGTTTTCAAGCGGCCAGGGACTACTTAAATTCATAAATACATCTGAAGTAACGTTTCAGCTAAAGCTGAGGTGTTGTTATATTATAATAAATATAATTCAAGGCAATTTCAGCTACAATATCGATGATTATGCCAATAGCCCGTCCCCATAAAACAACAGTTTATACTTTCTACGGAGATAAGCAAAAATAAATTAAAAGTCGTCTCCATTGTTAGACAATATCTGGGATTATATTCTTGAAATATGCACGTTTGTAAAATAATCCTTCGCCCGCTACTTGTTTATATTACAATGCTAGTAAAAGTTAGTGTTCACCAATCAAATGTTTTTATGTTTGGTCTAAGAAATTGTTTATAAACAACAACAAGAAACCACAAAATGGGGTGGTTGTAAAGTTAATGCCATCGTATATATCCAAAACTGATATATTTTTTGGACACAATCAGAATTCCTCAGTGGAACTTTTGATTAAAAACCATCTCTGAGGATTGAATGGATAGCTTTATTTGATTAAAAACTAGTCGCGACGAACTAAATTAAACAAGCCCACCGGAATATGTTCCAGTAGCCCAGTACACCCCTGATCTAGAAGATATTTTTCATTTAACTTAAGGACAACAAATCTCTTGGGTATTACCGAATCAGACTGTGAAGTATTCTAAAATAGCTCTGCTCAAAGATCATTAAAATAATATATACTTTGTAACTCCTGTGTTACACAGTTTTGTTAGTTTTGTGTTTGCTTGGTAGCCTTGTGTATGAAAATAGAAATGAATGTAAATTAACACCCTAAACTAATCAATTTCTGCAATAGATTAACTGTGCGAAATAATGGTTCCTTAAAACCAGATGATCTAACTCACACGGAGGATAATTCCTCAGTATTTCTACAACTGGGGCGTCGAATCCGGACAACTGGGCGCTGCCATCTGTGCGCCGCCATCTGGGCGCCGCCATCTGGGCGCCGCCATCTGGGCGTGGCCAACAGGGCGCCAAAAGTAACCCCAATTTTTTCCTTTTTTAAAAAATAATTTTTTTGCAATGCTCTTCTTCTTTTTAATTAAAAAGTGATGAGTAAAAACAAAAAACACACCCCACTTTTTTCTTTTTAAGAAAATCACTTTTTAATGCATTGCAATATTATGCGCAACACCACGTAAAAACGAAATAATATCTCTATTATTATAGTCCCTAACTAGTCTTAAAATTCTAGCATCGACTTCTCGATACTTTCAATGGTAATGGGTCGAGTGGGCGAATTCTAAGAATACGCAAATAAAAGCTCGTAACACCTGCGCCGCATATCTATGAACTGGATAAGAGAAAAGTAATAATAATGGGGGGGGGGG
>CABFVX010001425.1:39396-96631 GCA_902151425.1 Timema shepardi | reverse complement strand
TTCTAAGAATAAACAAACCAAATCTCGTCGCACCTGCACCAGAAATAAGTCATAGCTTGAAGGTATTATAATATCGACGATATTATATTAATTTTTACATAGGGATGCACATAAATGCTACTTATTATTCCTCTTTAGTGGTTTATTTTGCGCACAGTTCTTATTTTTCAATTTTTGTGGAGTTTTTTTTTTAGAAATTTTACTATATCAAATAGACTAACTTTATAATGTAAATTAATTAAATTTCCACTACTAAGATTATTTTTTTAAATACTCCAAGAAAAATATATGATGTTGCGCTAAAAAATATGATTAATTAAAAAAAAGTTCATTTTTAGTTTTTATCCGTCACTTTTTAATTTTAATTGAAAAATATGAAAAAATGGTGCATTTTTTATTCTAAAAAATTGCATAAGTTAATAAATATAAAAATTAGTTTTATTTTAGCACCCAGTTGTCCTGGCGCCAAGTTCGCGCGCGTCCAGTTGGCCGCGCCTGGTTGGCGGCGCCCAGTTGGCCTAGACCGCTGAGGCGTTACATCTGCTATATACTTAGCGCGTTTAAAAGCACTTGAGGGGCCTTTTTTTTATCCTGGCGTTTTATCATCCATTCGGTCCATACGCTTCTGTATTAATTACGCTGGTGGTTTAAAGAATTAAGAAGGTTATATTAAGAGGAAGTGTAACTGCATTTGTATGGTGTGAGAGAGTTGAAAACTGTCTTGGAAAAATCACTCTCGGCACATATGACCAAGATTCGAACCTTCATCTCCCCACTATCGGCAGTCTAGTCTACTGCGAGAATAGCGCCTTAGACCGTGCGGCCGCCGAAGTGAGTTGGACAAACATTCACACGGTGGTATATACTAGGGGAATAACATTTACAAAACTTCAAAATCACTTGAATAATCCATATTTATCTTGAAATTTCATTTTTTGACCTTTAAAAAAATTTAATTTACCTGTTTGGAGACTTTCATCTCAATGCTACCAAACTGTTTTACTTAATCTTAAACTTTGATACAATTCATAGAACGTCATTAGAATCGTGATAGCTTAATCCTTTTTTTAAATAAAGAACTTTAAATAAAGTTAGATATATATATGCTCAATAATACATTTTATGCTCTACTTGCACCATCTTTAAAATAGTAGAATCACTTCCTAAATATTAAAATTTTAATTAATAATATGCAACTCGTTTCGACGCTCCTGTGGTTGGCCCTTTAATTCAGATTTAAATTAGGAAGTATACTGTAAACTATATATTATTAAAATATTCATTGTCAAAATATTTAATCGATAATTAAAGTACTTGTAATAAAATAAATCTTTAAGACATTCCTAGTATCACATAGTATTTCATAGATTACGAAATACACGTATGAAAAACTCAGTGAGTACGTCATTCTGTTCCCCCTGTGGGGCATATTAAATTTATCTTTAGGTTAACACTTCTAAATTAATGGATTAGTATAATGCAATTATTGATATTAATGTTAATGATTTCAAGGGACCTATAGAAATAATAGAAAACATGTTGAAAATAGCTAACATTTTTTATTGTTAACTATTGACTATAAATGAAGTACAGGTTATAATCTTTATCAGTTATACAAAGGAATGTCAACAGTATTGAAGACGACGCCAAGGGACGCTCACACCTCCTCCAGCTGCTTAGCGTACTTTGTGACGTACGTATTACCAGGGTCGTACTTGGCTTGTAGAGGCTTCCATTCCTCCGGCTTCTCACGGTATAAGAATCTGATCACCTCTTTGGTTCCCTCCTTCTGCTTCTCACTGCACTTGGCGCATTCGTTGAGCAGGGCGTCAGAAATGTTCTCTGGAATAAAACAAACCGTTTGATGCTTATCATCACGATCAACTTAACGTTAACTTAACGTAACTTAACGTAAAGGATCTCTTCGTGCGTTTAAATGGAAGCGATCACGATGCAGTTAACTTAATGTAAGCGATATCCTGGCAGGTATTTTACTTTAAGTGAACATTACTTGAAGGGTATCACGTGATCTAGCCAACCAATCATTATGTGATTGACGTCAACAAGGTTATTTAGTAATCCATTTGTTGGTTTTGAAATCAAGCTCTATTATTTAGCTTATGCTCTAGTGATCAGACATTGAAACAGAGTCATTAAACTAAAATAGGAAAGCTGGATTTATTAAAAAATTTAGTCAAATATATTTATTATATCGATTGAAAACTGTAAACATTCACAGATCATCACTTTACAAATAGCACGCTACCTATCCTTATCTTGAGCTAGTTCTATCGAGTCCACCCCATTACACCTTATCCTTATCTTGAGCTAGTTCTATATAGTTCACCCCATTACATCCTATCCTTATCTTGAGCTAGTTCTATCGAGTCCACCCCATTACACCTTATCCTTATCTTGAGCTAGTTCTATATAGTTCACCCCATTACATCCTATCCTTATCTTGAGCTAGTTCTATCGAGTCCACCCCATTACACCTTATCCTTATCTTGAGCTAGTTCTATATAGTTCACCCCATTACATCCTATCCTTATCTTGAGCTAGTTCTATCGAGTCCACCCCATTACACCTTATCCTTATCTTGAGCTAGTTCTATATAGTTCACCCCATTACATCCTATCCTTATCTTGAGCTAGTTCTATCGAGTCCACCCCATTACACCTTATCCTTATCTTGAGCTAGTTCTATATAGTTCACCCCATTACATCCTATCCTTATCTTGAGCTAGTTCTATCGAGTCCACCCCATTACACCTTATCCTTATCTTGAGCTAGTTCTATATAGTTCACCCCATTACATCCTATCCTTATCTTGAGCTAGTTCTATCGAGTCCACCCCATTACACCTTATCCTTATCTTGAGCTAGTTCTATATAGTTCACCCCATTACACCTTATCCTTATCTTGAGCTAGTTCTGTCGGATGGAAATGTGTGATCAAATAATATCACGAGCTATCAGATAACTCAGCCATCTTGGACTCAGCAGTTGGATTGATGCTGTTAATAGTACAATATTATTATAACTATACGCATGCGCATATCACGATGGAATAAATAGCCAGGCTATTGTATTTGTTAGTTACGGTTATAGCACCATCTAAATAACATATTATTTATATATGAGTGAATAATTACTCTGGGCACTGTAACATTCCTGGTTAGCTCAGTAGCTAGAAAGAGCATTGGCGTTCTAAGTTAAAGGTTACAGGTTTGATTCCCGTGTCCAAATGCCATTCTTCTATTCAATTAACATAATTTAATTTAATCAAATAGTTGGAGTTAGATATTATAGCATTGTGACAAAATTGTTATATGATTGAATCTCGGGTGAAGGGGGTGCTTTTATCATAATAATGAAGCATTAAAATCTCTGTTCTATATCATTATATAATGAAATATTCAATCGCCAAGTGCTGTGTTCAACACGTGATTGTGAAAACAAATCTGAAACTAATGTTATTGCTTTATTGAGACTCGTTTTCTAATGTTTCTTTTGTTAATGTTCATTAAATAAATTTTAGCTTGTGTTATCCCGACCGAATTTATTTGACTTAAATAGCTGTTAATTGATCTAAAAACAATTAAATATTTGAATATTTTATGAAATGCAAAATTTCTAGGAAAAAAATATATTTACTAAAAATTTACATTTTACATTTTACTGTAAATATTTTACTCCAGAGACAAGTTGGACTATTTTTAGAGCTCCTTGTTGAAGTGGAGTGTAGGAATGTACCCCTAACCTTAGAGCTCCTTGTTGAAGTGGAGTGTAGGAATGTACCCCTTATTAGGCATAGTAGATTCAAATAGAAGGAATTTTAAACAGGTGGATTGGAAACCGATGATTCAACTAGATGGAATTGTAAACAGGTGGATTGGGCACCGATGATTCAACTAGATGGAATTGTAAGAAGGTGGATTAGGCATAGTCGATTCAAATAGAAGGAATTGTAGAGTATTAAGGAGGTGAATCACGGCGGGTGACAAGTGCGGTGACTTCCAAGGTGAATTATTTCTAATCAATTCAAAAGAAAACACTAAGACTAACTTATTTGAAAGAAATTTTCCCGTTTGTAAACATACATTCATTTACTTTGCCAATAGTTTCTTCATATTTAACCAATAACACAACTTTAAATTTAAAAAAAATATATATTTTAATGAAATTGCAACAAACTATAACTGCCCAAGAATATTTGTATCATTTTCTTTTAACGTACAGTGACTACAGTCTGCAATAAAATAATTATTAATAACATTTTAGTAGCATAATGAACAATACCTTGCTGGTGTATTCTACGACCTATCGGCGTAAAAGTTGACCCAGATGAATATTCGGCTAGCAGTCGTGGCAGTGTTACCAAGCAATCCACACTGATTTATAGCGATCAAATAAACATACTTATTTTTTCGTGTTCAAAGATTTCGTAAACAATAATTCATATTTGTTTGTTGGAAAAATAACATCAAAGGAAGAAATTAACAAAATCCCTAGTGTGGCTTGTTTCTAGTTCATTTGACAGAAAGGATTACATAAAATATAGTGAGTAAAAAATGTATTTGGGTGTTGACAATTTGAACTAATTAGTGAGATTTGAATCCTGTAGTAATTAATATAACTTTTTTTTTAACTAACCATTTATTTACTTAGTCGAAACTTTAGTAACACAAGCAAAGAGCAATTGTTGTTGAATAGTCTAAAAGACAAAGGTCTCCATACTACGAGCCGGAGCCTAAATTTATCTGATATAAATATTTGCTTCAAATGTTAAAAAAAATAGTATTCACTCAAAACAATAATAAAAAAAGGCGTATAGAACGAACGGGTGTTAAGACGTGGTTCAAAATTAAAAATAAACTTAAAAATTCAACCACTTGTATACAATATATATACATTACAACCATAGGTGCCATCTTCAGGGGTGGTTTGCTTATTAAGCACAGCAAAACATATTTTCAGGACAGCTCTGCACCCCCCAACTATCCAGCCTTTTTAAAACCATAATATTAGGGCGCTAGTTCTATTTAGGATATAGGGCTGCGCTGCGAACGGTGTTTTATAAAGTAGCAAGTGGCAGGTGCTGCCATCTCGTATGTAAACAGGCGTTATTAGGTTGGTAGCACTCACCACTCGTGAACCGACAGCCCGGCATTCGTCAACATGTTTTCACTATAGTTTTTTTAGTTGCAGTACTCGAATAGTATGTATTATTATTGTGTGGTTTATGTTTATTCTCCTACGTTGAACAGTTCAGGCAGTAGTACAATAGGGGACCATTAGGCTGGTCACCCATCCATTATATTTTTCATAACCTGGAAATGTCGGGGGATAGAGTTTTTTTTTTACTAATTCCGGCTCATTCTCCCCGTTGATTTCGAATCTGCTGGGTGCCACTCCAGCACTCTTGGGCAAACGCCGCTATATTGGAAAAATGGCGTTTAAAAGCTTTTTTGTTTGTTAGTAATATTTCATCCACCGTTTGTCATACGAAAATTTTTATGATTAAATTAGATAAAGATCGTACAATTCTACTCAAAAAAGGTATCGTACATATATTTCGGTAAATTTAAAGGTTTTATCACAATGTGAAAAATTAATGTTATTATTTGCTATTTTTTTCTATTATTCAAATTGAAATGCTAAAATTAAGTTCAGTGCTATTAAAGAAATCTAATTTTATTCTTTTTTTGTAACCGTTTGAAAATAATATTCATAAAACATTTACCAAATTACAACTTTAGCTTTGTTCATTTACACTTATTGTAACCCCCTCCCATTCGCCTCTTCAAACAAACGTCAGCAAAACTTCAATTAAATAGCCATTGTTTTTTCTCAAACAATAATGTTGTGATTATTTGTTGCTATGATAATATTACATCAAATTTTCAATTCAAAGTAGACTTTCATTATTTAAAGAAAACATTACATACTAAACGTGTGTAACGGACTAAAAACATAATTTTTAGGGTTAATAATAATAATAATAATAATATTTAGCACCACGTCTTACTACCCGTTCGGATTATACGCTTTAAGTACTAATTACGCTAATGGATTAGGAATTGGGAAGGTTGAATTAGAGTAATTGAACCCGCATTTGCGTGGAGGGATAGTGGAAAACCATTTATGAAATACCACCCCCAGTTCACCCGACCGAGATTTGAACCTCAATCTCCCCGTCCTCAGCAGTCGAGCTCAACACGACTGGCACGTTAGCCAATTACGCCACCGAGGCGGGTTTAGGGATAATTAAAATAGAATACAACATTTCTGAGTATTTAAATGTCGTTATATTCTAATGTTATATCATCCTCTTGATTAAGTTCATTTAAGTTTCTAATATGGAGGTTTAAATACTCTTTGCCGTCTCACAACATATTGTACACGTCAATTTCCCAGCGCAAATTAGTAAGGGCTTAGCTTTCTAAAAAACTGAGCTACAAATTTATATATCCCAGACAGGCCATTAATATTATTATTATTGCATGGCGTAGCTAACGCTCGCTGACTTATACTGAACTGAAGTCTTCATGGTGATTTATTGTATTTATCTACAATTAATATTCTAATAATAATTCCAAATTCACATATTTACAATAAAATTCCTCCTTGTTACGTCTTCGGTACTCAATCCATTTGTTTACCATTTCTTCTAATTGAATCGATGGTGCACACTCCTCATATAAAAAGGTCCCAATCCACCCCCACCCGATATCGTATCTGAAGGATGTTTTTCATATATATATATATATATATACACACACATATAGTTTGGGTTCACATTTAATTTAAGTGATAAATTAATAGTTTATTCTTTATCCATTTGGATCAAGCCACAAGTAAACACTATACTAAATTTAATGAAAAATTAAGGTTATTAAACAAAATAAGCGTTTGTTTTTCTAATATCATATAACAAAACAAATAATCCTGGATATCCTAATATCCCTCAAGAATAATGTATTCTAAATACACTGTTCTAGTTTTATTGAGTTATTAGTAAGGAAAAGAGAAGAGTAATCGTTTATTTGATTGAATAAGTGCGCCTAGAATGTTACTGTTGAAATAAAAAGTGTGTAATTTAACTTTGATATCCTTTCCATCAGCAGTGCAATGTTCAATATCCTCCAGAGGTTAGTTGGAGTATCTTTAGAGCATCTTTATTGAAGTGGAGTATAGGAATGTACCCCTTACCTTAGAGCTCCTTGTTGAAGTGGAGTGTAGGAATGTACCCCAAACCTTAGAGCTCCTTGTTGAAGTGGAGTGTAGGAATGTACCCCTAACCTTAGAGCTCCTTGTTGAAGTGGAGTGTAGGAATGTACCCCTTACCTTAGAGTTCTTTGTTTAAGTGGAGTGTAGGAATGTACCCCTAACCTTAGAGTTCCTTGTTTAAGTGGAATGTAGGAATGTACCCCTAACCTTAGAGCTCCTTGTTGAAGTGGAGTGTAGGAATGTACCCCTAGCCTTAGAGCTCCTTGTTGAAGTGGAGTGTAGGAATGTACCCCTAACCTTAGAACTTCTTGTTGAAGTGGAGTGTAGGAATGTACCCCTAACCTTAGAGCTTCTTGTTGAAGTGGAGTGTAGGAATGTACCCCTAACCTTAGAGCTCCTTGTTGAAGTGGAGTGTATGAATGTACCCCTAACCTTAGAGCTCCTTGTTGAAGTGGAGTGTATGAATGTACCCCTAACCTTAGAGCTCCTTATTGAAGTGGAGTGTAGGAATGTCCCCTAACCTTAGCGCTCCTTGTTGAAGTGGAGTGTAGGAATGTCCCCTAACCTTAGCGCTCCTTGTTGAAGTGGAGTGTATGAATGTCCCCTAACCTTAGAGCTCCTTGTTGAAGGGGAGTGTAGGAATGTCCCCTAACCTTAAAGCTCCTTGTTGAAGTGGAGTGTAGGAATGTAACCTTACCTTTGAGTTCCTTGCCATCAGGAGTGCAGTTTTCCAGTCCATCATCCATAAGGCACTTGACGTATACTTTCCTCAGTCTCTCATTTTTGAGGATCTCTCCCAGGTTCACGCCATCGTACTTGGTGGTGTACTTCTCTTCTGATTGGGCGAGTCCCAGGAAGACCGCGAGGACGCAAAGACTGAGAACGCACTTCATGTTGTGATGATGCACACTTTGCAGACTACTGCTTTTATACAGACCTAGACCGGTCATGGCCTTCAACTCTGTTTCTTCTTAACCCAACACGAGGTATGACGATAGAGCCAAGTTGTTGTTTTTTTACAAAAAATTTCCTTATACATGCCAACTCTATTATCTCACGTTGATCGCCGTGATTGGTTAATATTTTATAGCTACAAATTAACTCTGAAAAAAATTTGGAACATTGTTACAGGATATGATTGCATATTCATAATAAGTTTTTATTTAAATATAAGCAAAGTATTTTTTTTGTAGTGTTCATAATTTTAATAAGGGGTGTTAAAAATTTGATCTTAAGAATAATTAAATTTAAAAAATCAAAATAAACAAACTGTTCGCTTTGCAATGTTGCACCACAAATAAAGTCATTAATATTAATTATTACAGAGCAAGAAACCATTAGTAAATAAATATATATAGAGGTGGTGATGAAAATTAATGAGATGTTAAAAATATGTTACAAATAATAATTTAAAACAATATTTGGATAGTTTTGAAAGGCAAATATAAATGAGAAATGTAAGTTTAAATGAATATTAAAAATATAAGATTAAAAATCTTAGTGATTGAATACATTTTATATTGATATCTATAAAATTAAAACCATTCAATAAATTATATTTTTAATTTTATATATTTAATTTCAACAAAACCTTACATTTTGTTATTTAATAGCTATACAAAATTTTATGTGTGCTTTTTTAGTTTATTATTTGTATGCATTTCTTAATATCTAGTTAATTTTCATCACCTCATCTATTTATACGCATATTTATCATTCATTTGTTTCTTTTCTTGTGATATCTAATTTTAAATGTTTATACTAATTTATGTTAATCTTTTGACTACTTGACTACAAGATTCAACATTGTAAAACAACAGGTTTGATTATTTTAATTTTCCTTTTTATTAACTTTAAATTATTAATTTCTTCTATTAAAGTAGTTTCCTACATTCTCTTAATCTAAAAAACCTTATTACATAATGATCTTCATATTCTTAAAAATATTTACTAAATTATTGTCCTTATTTTATATTGATGTTTTCCTCTGTTTTTCAATGAATTTCTATTGATTAATAACTATGTGGATTAAAAGTTAAATTGTAAACTAAAGTAATAATGATTTTGTATTTTGTTATATTACAAAATTATATTTGCCTAAATCATCTAAAAATAGTACAAATGGATAAATTATGCATAAACCTGTAAACAATTTTGCTACATAAATTAAAAATTATATTTCTATTAAAAATAATTAAATTTTTAAAATGTGATATATGATATTAAATGTATTAATATCTTTTTTTAACATATTATACACCCAATTTGGTAAGGAGAGTATGATTAAAATAATTTTTATAATAAGAGGAAAGAAAAAATATAGCTAGGAATATACTTAACATATCTGTAGAGAATATTTGTAAGAAATGTTGGCAAATAAGCTAACAATTATATAGATAGTAAAAATAGTTATTTATTTTACATCCATCCTACATTCAAGCACATATATCTTCCCCTACCAGAATGATATGGATCCACATTTCACCATTGATAAATTAGTAAAAATAGTACTAAGTTATTTAAAAGAGGTAATGCTTGATATAAATATTTTTATTTATAGGCTTACATATAAATAAGTATATATCTTACAATATATATATATGTACTGTACATATAAGAATACAACCAATGTATATGTATATATATAATTTATCCTAATCTTTTTTTTGTTGTAAGGTAATGTAATACAACAAAATAAAGAAATCGAAACAACTTTATTTTAAAATTTCATTTCTTATCAAAACGATATTTATTGTATCTTCCCAAATTAAAAAAAAAACATTTTCTTATTTTATATAAATTTGGAGTTTGATTTGAATCTTGAATTGAAGCAATTATTAGTTACGAATTTCGAATAGTTATCGAATCAAATTATATATTATTTAAATAAGATAAATTTATAATTATAAAATACCTTCATAGTAAAAGAAGTATAAGTTTAATAATTCTGGACCTTCGTCCCCTTAAGTCATAATGATTAAATAAAATGTCTTCAAGATTTGTGTACAACAATAGTTCAAGTCAAAGCTAAGAGGTGGTTATAAAATACTATTTTAATATATTATATCTTCAGTCTTTAAAGCTAACACATTTTTATGTATTATCTATGGGTGTGATTATAAACTATGCGTAGGTTTTATAAAGATCGTTATTGGGGAAAGAATTTGGCTTACTTTCCGGTCAATATGGTATTAATTTTAACGGATTTACTTTAACTAACAGAATTTTTTATCAACAAGATATCTACAAGTTTTAGGTACATTGGGAAATTTGCAATGAATTAAAACTTTATCGACTATTTCTAGTATTAATTGATTAGAGTTATCGAATCTATATAAATATTTTCAAATTTTCGCGGTCCCCTTCTTAAAAATGTTATTTTTATTATTCTTATTTCCGATGATTGACGCACGTCATGAAGTCACTGCTATAATTAAAACATGCAAGTCGAGTGAGTGCCCAAGGATGGTAACAGCAGGTTTGAAGGAATTTTTTTTATAACAATCAGGTGGTTGAGTATGGGCTCCTTAGAGGTTACCACAGTGATTGTGCATTTAACAATTTATCTAGTATTATTAAGAGAACAATATTCAAGGCCAGTTCTGGTAGTTTTTGAATACAAAAAATTATTTTGGCCAAAACATATATAGTATTGCTAAAATAAATGCGTTTTGCTGGATTTTCTACATATCTGTATGGTAACAATAGGTTTTCTACATATCTTTATGGTTCTTGAAAATTTGTCATAGCTCATAGAGGCATTTGAAAATAAACTTTTTACTCTAATAGAAAAAAAATTATGTTAATACTTTAATATTCCCATAAGTCCATAACACTTTTTGGGATATATATATGTACTAATTTTGTTCAAAATATTATTTTTCTATAAAAAATTGCAAAAATACTGGCTCTAACTATCATTATCTTTTCACTGACCTTATATATATAATATTAGTCTCTGAATATGTACAATTTTTTATTATTATTATTTTAAAATTTAGCTATGTACGAATATATATTACACATACTTATAGTTATATATAACTATATTTATACAAATATGATTATATATTTATATGTTATATACATTTATGTAAATATAATTAAATATATAATATATATTTATACGAATTTTTATAAAAGTATATATATATATATATATAGGATTTATTTAAAAATTATATATATTTATATGTAAATACATATAAATATATGTGTGTAATTAAATGTACTAAATGAATACAAATAATTATATATTTTTTCAAATTTATACATATAAATAAATACAAATATGTATTTATATTCAATCAAATTTTCACTCTTAACATATATTATATATATATATATATAACACATTTATTTTTATATATAACTTATTTATATATACTGATATATAAATACATATAGTATATTTTGTATGCATAAATATATATATATATATTATAAAAAAGATTAGTAAAGGAGGCCTTAACGTAGTAAACTTAATTTATTAACCGCCCCCCCCCCCCTGAATTAAAACTGTCAACATTCTAAATTTAAGCTTGTTTTATCTCAACCTTTAGGGTAATATCTCTGGTTGGGTTACTAAGGAACTGGAAAGGTAAAGGTGACGAATCCACAAATAACCAAAGAAATACTTCCCAAACAAGTGTATGCTCTGTTTGAACCATTCACGTGACATAATAAACTTTCCATCACATTTATTTTGCAATTAATTACTACAGGCTAGCCACCGTTGCCTCCTGAGCCATATAAAGTATTTTTTTCAGGGAAAGCTTGTCATAGTTAATAATTATAGCTAGGTGAAGACGAGTAAGGTGAAATTTAGAGGAACTGTACTAGCATCTGCGTGAAAGGAGAGTGTAAAATATATAGGTAAAAATTATTTTCTCTGCCCACCCATCCGAGATTTGAGCCTTGACCTTCCTATCACTATTGAATCAGATTAAAATTATAGGAGTATCCTATCTTAGAGCTACACAGTTTAATTGAGCTACTTTAAGTAATTAATACGTCAAGCTATGTGATCTACAGCTGTCAGCTTTAATAAATATTAATATAAAAAAACACTAAATTTTAGTTAAATGTTATTAAAAGGGTATCCTTAAAAAATAAGATTATTTTTTTTAATGTCCTGCCTATTAAAATTTTACTATATATGAGCCTAACATTCATCCTGCATTGCCACCGATGTGGATAAAAATCTACTAGTAACTGTATATCAATTTCATAATTTTTTTTAAAGCTAAGGGACAGGTCAACTTTTTACTTTCTCGTGACCCCTCAAAGACCGATAGTATTGTGATCTGGAGAAAAAAAATCGAACTCGCGACTTTGATAAATTGTGACGTTTTTGTTTCATGACCTCTTGAACCTGAAAAGGTGTTTTTCGCAATGAAGTCCATCTGTCTGTCTGTCTGTCTGTCTGTTTGTAACAGGAACTATACCCAAAACCATTTTACCTATGAGACTAAAACTTTGTATTAGGGTTTTTTCATAAGTTAAACCTAGAGGCGTTTATCGAATTAAATATCCAACCCCAAAATTAAAGGTAGTTTACTTTTGGAGTAAATTAAAAAAACACGGATTTTCTCTAAATCTACTCTAACGAATTTAACTACAATTCATATGTAAGCACTGTTTAACATAAGTCAAATGGCGGATCTTATTTTCACTTGAAAATGAATTTGATCTTATTCTAATTATGATAATATCCCCGCCACTCTTCGAGATGGAAATATCTTACCTTGGAAAATTTTAAGTGCTATTCAAATTTAAAGTTTTCTATTTGAAATATATTTCTATAAATCTAATTTTTTTTTTCAGAAATTTAAGCCAATATTTTATTTGTTAAATGAATGTCTGGTAAATGATAATTCTACTGGTCATACATGTTTCGCTTCACTAAATGGTTCTGTGAGGGCGTATATTATTTCAATTTTTGTTGTTGTCAAATGTGATGCTCTTTTTCCCCCCCTTATTTTTGCAACATTGAATCGTACCTTTTTTTAAGGTAAGTTTTATTTTATTCATTTTATGAAAAATCAATAAATGATAATATAATGAAATTTTAACTAGTACATATATCAGTAAGGTTTACGATCAACACATCCCCCCACCTTACTACCCATCCGGTGCATCCACATACCCTCACTGAACGGGTATGGTTGAGGAAGGTAGGACTTAGAAAAAGTGTATCCGAAATCGTGAGGATAAAAATTGGGATACCAATTTATTAAAATCACTCTCAATGTATTCGGCTGAGATTAAGGCTCAGACACGCCTGTCACCAATAAATCCGACAAGACGATCCCAACGCCTTAGACCAGGGATGTGCAAACTTATTCACAGGAGGGACAAATTAAAAAGAAAAATAGGTTGAATTTCTTTAATGGATTTTTCTTCAAAATTATTATTTTTTAAATGGCTAACACACATATTAAATACTTTGACATGAATAAGTTTAAACCATAAATTAAACTCTATAATCCTTGAATCTTTTAATTCCTATGTTATTAGAAATATTCAAGAGTTGTAAAAATCTTAAAACTATTTCAAATATAATTCATGAAGAGTTTTAATTAAAATAACAATTTTAAACAAATAATAAAAATGAATTATATTGACTTGTAATGTTTGTAGAGTAACAAAAGGACAAAATAATAGTTTCAATACAATTAGTTTGAAAAAGTGTTCTCTTTGTTATTATTATTATTATTATTATCACTGCGTCTTACTACCCGTTCAGGTTATACGCACTTACGCTAATGTGTAATGGTAGGGTGATTGTGAGATGAAATGGAGGACCTACAGCTTAACGTGGAATCCGAACCACGGTGGAGGCCTGGCTTTCTTCACATTCACAAGATGTCTTGTCAGAGGTGAAGGAAGGGTTTGGTAATCAGATAAATCTGTGCCAGGACCAAGGATTGAACCCTGGACACACAGCATAGAAGTCTGACACCTTACCCCTAGACTGCCAGGTCACCTACTGTTCTCTTTGTTGTTTACAACGTAATAAACATGAAAAACAAAGCACAATTACAATTAGCACCATTTGACACTTTAGCCCATACAATAGCTTTTCCGTCAACTTAGCTAAAGGTTAAAATGATACCGGATTGGTCGAAAAATGTATCATTGGCGGAATTAGAGTTTCCTCCTCCACAGTGAAGAATTAACGTCTGGGGGATGGGGTGTTGTGTTGGGTTTATATTTTAGTTAGTTTATAGGTCATGTATTGATACAATCAATCGGTTCAAAAATTGCACTTTCAATACCGCAAATAACAAATCAATGGCAACAAATCTTGAGAAAGTTTTAATTAAATTAAATTAAATATATATTGACGTTAAATAAAATTGGAAGTTTTTAAAGTTCAAGGATTATAAATTGGATTCGAGATTCTAAGAAAAATTTTAAATTCTGATTGGAGAAATATAAGACGATTTGCCAAGTTTGGAAATGTTGCTTTAGGCCACCTTTGTGGTCTATTGATCAGAGTTCCTGGATACAGATAAAGAGATCCCTGGTTCGATCCCAGGAGATTCCAAAACTTTTCTGTGAAGCAGTAGCTCTGGAACGGTGTTAAACTCAACCTCGTGAAGATACTTGAGGAGTTACTTGAATAAAGAAGTAACAGTTCGGTTCTAGAAAACTGAGCTCAACGTCCGGTGGGTTCTTTGTGCGTGGTGGCCGCTCGGTTATTATAACTCGCTCTTGTGCTCACGCCATGGAGTTTTTAAAATATAAAAATCCTTTTTGGCTGTGTTAAAAAAAAAAGCCTGTTTCACATCTTAACACATCCCAAGGGACGGATTGAACACAATGGAACACATTTTACTCATCCCTGCCTTATTTCACGGGACGAACTCTTTAGAATGACGTAGCTAGGCCCTGAGGCCAGAACTTGAATGATTATTCTAGCAAAGTTTCTTCCACGAAAAAACTTTTCCACAGGTTCTCTCTCTCTCTTTCTATTTCTCCAAGAGACCACCAATTAATATATCCTGTTAATTAGTTGTCTCACTGCTCGCATCGATGAACACGTAGTTTAAGGGGTAAGCCTTGTATGGACTGGTTTGACGAAGAGGAGGTCTATAGGCACGAATCCGGGACGGATGTAAAGAGGGTGGGTTTTTTTAAACAGTTTTCTACCCTCCCTCTAGAAACTGTGGGTACATTTCCACTACATTTAATTTCACTATCCTCAATCTATTAGAGTAAATATGAGGATAGCCCAAGCTGGCAGTAAGAAGTAGCTTACAAAAAAATAAATAGATAGTTTTCATTCTTAGCTTCAAATTGAATATCTCAGATGTTGAACGTATTGGTTAAAAACTACCTCCCAAGGTCAATGTTCCCTCCCCTGCACCTACTAGTGATTTTGATTATTGCATACGTGGAGACGTGCTGAAGGTATCAGTCTCGTCTTGTCTGGTTTTTCTGATGAGGTACAAGTCAGTGCTTCAATCTCGGAAGGGTAAGATAAGGAGAATTTTTCATTTTAGGTTTTTACTACTCCTATTACCAACAAATACTGTTACACTTATTTTTAATTCCACCTTTCTCAACCCCATCTCATTGGTGTAAGCAGCCCGGATGTCTAGAAGTAATACGCAGAGCCCACAAAGCACAACTAGATAACTGAAATTATGATTTTAAAACGGATAGTGTAAAAAAATAGGAAAAATAATAATTATTAAAGTTTGTAGTAATCTATTAAGCTATTTTTATTTTCAGTGCCTTATCATGACAATTCACCTTCAATCAAGGATTCAAAATGGACGAAAATATTGAATTAGTCTACCCGTAGAACGTAGTTTAGTTATAAAGCTACATTGCGTTATTAATGTCAAATTTGATTATCATGTTAACCATTTGTTACGTTACTGAATGATTTACAAGAGGTAATGCTGTTGTATTCTAAATTAACCAGACTATACTTACCATTGTTGGATTACGTTTAAAATTGTACGGTACAGTACGTACATAAAGAGGAAGCTCAACAATGACGAGCTTACAATACTTTCCATCTTGATCTCTAGCTTTGATGACCAACTCAGCTCGAAGCTCTAAATCCAAGTACTCGCAGGTCCTGATATATATATATGTATATAATATGTTCTAAGGGACATAATCACCTAAAGAGATCGCAAATTTCCTCATTTCTCTCTCGCTTGCTTCTAAAAGGTACAAGAAATCAAATTTTCATTCAAAACACATTTTATGTATACGTTTTTAAATATATTGTATTTAATATTCTCTATCTTATTCCAATAGATAATAAACGTGAGACGTGTAGCTGAGTAAGCCCCCTGTTTCCGATACCTTCCCCTCCAACCCAACAACCCCCAAAGTAGACCTCCATTGTCGGAGAATTTCAAATGGGACGAGGTTAGCTACAGTAACCCCGTGGCTTCTTTGGTGCTGACTGACAGCTTTGAAATATTACCAGACCAAATTATGTATCCCTACGCCGAACCATATGATCTGCAAAAACATGTGTTTAGCAGCCGTCACTTCTGACGGTCAACATTTAGGTATATACCTAAATGTTGACTGTCAGAAGTCAGCTGTGAGCTCAGTCAGCACCAAAGAAGCCACGGGGCTACTGTACACAATTAATCTTGTAAGCAATCCAATACTCTTTTATTTTCCTCTTGTCGCATCATTTCGTAACTGGAACGAACACTCTTGTTTATTTATTATTTATTTGAGGTATTTAACGTGCACTTTCCAAACCGACTGATTAGTCAGCACGCGAGAATTTCTATGAGCGAGAGCGAAAGGTCCCACCAATTTTAGCGGGAAAAGTATTTTCCCATGCTTCACAGGGATCTTTTACATGCCACAATCTACACGGGACTGACGGATTTACTCCTCTCCGAAGGAAGTTGTGCTACGTATTTTTATCGCTAAAAGAAAAGCCGTCAACCCCGGCTGTGTTTGAACCCATAAACATCAAGACCGGAGGCGCACACTCTATCCCAAGGACAACCACAGAGGTTGACAAACAACACTATTCCCTTTCAATGCTTTGAACGTGTATTTTCCCCTTTAAATTTATCCTGCTTATGTCTACATCTAGCCGGCCCCGTGGTGTAGTTGTCATGGCCTAGGGGGTCCCGGGTTTAATTCCCGGCCGGTATCTTGAGTATTTTTCCCTAAAAAGAGAACTACTCCAACGGTCAACAGGGTTTAGTTAGTTAAGTTTAAGTTGATTTAAGTGTTTCCACTGGTTTCACACCCTCATACTCACTATCACCCTCACCTCATCTCATCGGGACATGGAAAGAGCCTCCAAGGAAAGGATGCACGATTAGTACATCTGGGCGTGCTTTGGACAACGGTACATTAGTACTGGTTAATATTTCCATAAATTGAGCTACGAACTACGTCCCTACGGATCAAAGCAAGTTTCTAATCTATCGTAGTTTATAGGGATGTGAGGGATTTCTGAATTTCAGGATTCCCAACGGGGAAAAAAAAAATCCCGTTCCCGACCCGAATGTCTAGAAATATATTCTGTAATCACTAACATAATGGAAAAGTTCAGGGGTTGCTTTTTATCCCTATTTAATTTACTTTTAAACTTGCTTGTCATATTTTCTTTATTATTTAAGTATAAATATGAATGTCAACTTATTATGGATGTAAATTTAGATTTAATCTGTGTTTCATAAATGTTAAGTGACCTAATTCATAGCAAAAGTATTAAAAATTGCTTAAATGTTCAACTTTACATCTATTGATTTAAACTTCCTCTATTAGTGTCTATGTATTTATTTAACAAATTAAATATTGTCAGTGTTTTAAAGTAAAACATATTAGTAAATTTATAAATAATTAGTTTTAAATTTTAAATTCCCGTTCTCGTCTTGAAGCTAGGGATTCAAAATTTCCGTTTCCAATTTTGTCTCGATGGCTGAGTCTAGTTCTAGATCTCGTCTCGATAGCTGAGTCTAGTTCCCGATCTCGTCTCTATGCCTGAGTCTAGTTCCCGATCTCGTCTCGATGACTGAGTCTAGTTCCTGAACTCGTCTCGATGGCTGAGTCTAGTTCCCGATCTCGTCTCGATGGCTGAGTCTAGTTCCCGATCTTGTATCGATGGCTGAGTCTAATTCCCAATTTTGTCTCGATGGCTGAGTCTAGTTCCCGATCTCGTCTCGATGGTTGAGTCTAGTTCCCGATCTCGTCTCGATGGCTGAGTCTAGCTCCCGATCTCGTCTCGATGGCTGAGTCTAGTTCCTGATCTTGTCTCGATGGCTGAGTCTAGTTCCCGATCTCGTATCGATGGCTGAGTCTAGTTCCCGATATCGTCTCGATGGTTGAGTCTAGTTCCCGATATCGTCTCGATGGCTGAGTCTAGTTCCCGATCTCGTCTCGATGGCTGAGTTGAGTTCCCGATCTCGTCTCGATGGCTGAGTCTAGTTGCCAATCTCGTCTCGATGGCTGAGTCTAGTTCCTGATCTCGTCTCGATAGCTGAGTCTAGTTCCCGATCTCGTATCGATAGCTGAGTCTAGTTCCCGATATCGTCTCGATGGATGAGTCTAGTTCCCGATCTCGTCTCGATGGCTGAGTCCAGTTCCCGATCTCGTCTCGATGGCTGAGTCTAGTTCCCGATCTCGTCTCGATGGCTGAGTCTAGTTCCTGATCTCGTCTCGATAGCTGAGTCTAGTTCCCGATCTCGTCTCGATAGCGGAGTCTAGTTCCCGATCCGCATTAGGTCACTATTCAGGTTGGGAAAAAGGAGGTAGCGTTTAAAAGAAAATGTACTCACATTTTCTTGGTTGGGGGGAAAAATCCTTGGTACACTCAGCTGGTATTTAAGCCCCTACTTGCTCGTCACTGATAAACCAAACTTTATGAGCTTGACGTTTACTCCACATCGGCCAGGTAAATAAATAATTAATGACCCGTTTCAGGAGTCAAATGGTTTGAGGCGTCACTCTCATATTAGACTAGACTACCTATAAAGGGGAGATATAGGTTCTAATCCTGGTCAAGGGTATTAAGGGTAATTTTTACTAAAATGGTTTTACATTCTCCCTCCTTGAAAATGTAGATACACCTTTTCTTGATTCAACTTCATACCCACTTTAGTGGATGAATGGACTAAGGCGTCACTCTCGTGCTAGACTAGATTGCTGATGACAGGGAGATCGTGGCTAGAGTTCTGGTTGGTTCTAGTGAGGGTGGGTTTTTTTTCTAGGAATGGGACGATTTCAGTTTTTTCAATTCCAATTCTTCGATACTCGATTCTTACTAGGACAGGCCTGGAATGAAGTGGGAACGACCATATTGGCTTATGTTTGTCGAAACCAATATTCTTGCCGTGATAGGCAAACAATTTTTACCAATTTTATTCTATTCCTGAAATTTCAGTTAACTTCTATTAAATATAAATTAGACTTTTAAAACATTTTTGCCTTTATAAATTACAGTCATGATTTTAATTTTGGCTTTAAGTTTTTGAAATAAACCCTACCTATATTATTATTATTATTATTTAATTTGTGACAGTAGATTTGAAAAGCAATCGCAATATATTTTTTAACACAGGGTTGGTATCTGTTAATAGGGAGGTTTATTTGTGTTTTTTCTTGAATACATTATGCTATTACGGTAAATATGTTTACATATTGAAGCAAAACATCAATTTCTAGATTTTCAAATCCAATCAATGCTCTTATAAATTTTACTATACAATTATATGGAATAATTAACGAAAAAATTAGTTATAAATGGCCTTTAATATCCGTTATTCATTAATCTCTTAATAAAGCAGTCACGATCACTTGCACGTATATTTAGGAATCGAGGCACTCTATCGATTCTCGTTCCTCTCGATACCCTTAAGAATCGACAGGTATCGAGGAATCGAGGGATCAAATTTTGCCTCTATAGTTTTTTCTAAATGGTTTCCCTTTATAATTCCATGCAAATGCGGATACACTACCTCTAAAATGCTTCTTTCCTCATCCCTACCTTATTAGAGTATCTATCAAATATTCGTATAGCCTGAACAGATAGACGCAGTGATTAAAAAAAAATAGCCTTCTTTATTCCTTGATAATTAACGTAATTAGTACATATGCATACAACTCGATGCGGTACTAAGAAAACTATCAATTAGTGAATCTTTTTTCACGGAAGTCTTCCAACATGGCCATCAACAATCTCTTTGGTTGTCGTTGTTGTTGTTTAGTATGGCGTGGGTATTGTTCTCCTCATCAACAGCCACGCTAAATAAAGAACACCTTGGCACGATAAAAACCTGTTTTGGAAGATAAAAGATTTCGGTGGGTTGGATAATTTGTCTGGGATTTCACGGAGCAAGGTCAAAAAAAAAATGGACAGCTGATCGTGATATTCAACCTCTTCAAATAAACTGATGCTATTCTGATTTAAACTGATAGACAATATACAGGATGTCCTCCAACTTAAATTTTCAAACATCACTAACGTGTTGTTTTTTTCAGTATAAAATAGATTAAATTAAGAGTATGTTTATCACCTTAACGCATAAACTTAACTTGTTTCACATTTGACATTCCAAACATTAAAATAACATTATGTTTCTAGTGGGGCGATATTTAATCGATTTTGACCCAAAAAAATGTTTTGCTCTAAAAACTTCAAAAATACTGACCTTTTCTCGCGTCCCCTTCCATCTCACTCTAAATATACCCATAAAAATTACATTGAACAAGCCAGCTCGGTAATTGGAGACTTTTCCTTTACTACAGTAGCCCCATAACTTCTTTGGTTCTGACTGACAGATCACAGCTAACTCCTGACAGTCAACATTTAGGTATATACCTGCCCGTTAGAAGTGACAGCTGCTAAAATCATGTATTTTCAACTCATATGGTTCGGCGTAGGGATACATAATTTGGTCTGGTAACTCTTAAAAGCTTTTAGCTGTCAGCTGTGAGTTGGCAGTCAGCACCAAAGAAGCCATGGGTCTACTGTAGTCTATTAATACGTACACTCCATTTACTTTGAATAATAGAGGTCTTACCCTCACGTATAGCACTATTGCCCCATTTTATAAACCACACCATAGTAGAACCATGAAAGGTAAGCTTGCTACCAGATATATTGGCCAAGTCTGTCGTATCATTAGTATTAAATCCCCCTTTCCCATGGTGTAGTCCTATCTATGTCACCGGATGCTCCGGTGGTCCCAAGAGAAAGAGCATTTAATTATATATTCTTTTGAACCTTGCTGTTCATGTGGGTTGGCTGTTTCTGTTTCCTCAGTTAAAGGCCGGTCTTATGACTCCTGGATAAATATTAATTTGGCTGATGAATATTTGTATCTGGTCGGTAAGTTTTAAGTGCGTCTTATGACTGTCAGATACTATTTATCTGCCAGATAAAATGTATTTATCCATCAAATTTCTATCAGGAGGTTTAAGTACCTGACAACTTTTATCTGAAAGTTAAAATGGGTGTTGCCATAGTGACGCGTTGTTTTCAATGAGGTTTAGCCTACCAGAATCTGTTTTTAGGTTAAAATCTTGGATCATGTGTTTAGTAGGCACAGGCTTAGGCTCTAACCATATATAATGTTATAATAATCATACTTAGCACCACGTCTTACTATTCGTTCGGGTTATACGCTTATAAAGTTAGAACATTCAATTCACACTTATATAAATCTAACAAGCTATTTGTAGAGTTATAGTTATATAAGAACAAATTATTTAAATGTGAGTACACTAAATGAAATTTTGTAAACGTTGTACCGAACAATTGACCACATTTTGGCCACCACCGAAATTAGTACTTGCAAGAAAGTCTAGCTTCTGCGCCCACTTGACGCCATATGTTTACTCGCACTCGTTTAGCCGCCATTATTTAACAGATGTCGAGCGTTGTAGCTACTAGCCAGGTTGTACGCATGCGCACACCAGTAAAGACAGTACCAACCTTAAGTGTTATGCATAAACATATATTTATCCCACAGATAACTATACGGCAGATAGGCTCAGTACATAATACGCGTAAAATATTAAAGTGGCTGATAACCTTTATTTGGTAGCTAGCTAGCTTTAGCCTCCCGAAAGCAATATGTATCTGGTAGTCATAATACCGGCCCTTAGTGGTTTAACTCTTAGTTGATTTGGTGGTGGTTGGTAATTCCCAGCTGCATCCTTCGTTCTTTCTTCCTTCATGAAAGGTTGATTGAGAAGGGGTCGCATGTTAAAAATATGATAGTAGACGTGTGGAGAGGGATGGATGTCTTAGGGCAGTTGGCGTGGAGGGCGTGGAGATGTGTGTGGTGGTGGGGTGGGTAGTTGTACACGTGTGGGGGGAGGGGGGTATGGAGGAACGTCATTTGACCTAGGAATAAAAAAAAAGTGGAGTGACGTGTAAGGGCGTAGAGGCAAGACATGGTAGGGATGAAGGGAGGGGAAAAAATGGTTTGGGCATCCGTGTGAGGTGTAATGTGACTATGGAGAGAGTATCTTTGTATATAGAGAGAGAGGAGGGAGGGGAAGTGTAAGGGTATCGTGTGACGTAGAGTGCTGGTAAGGGGGAGGGGAAGAACCACCCAGATGTTTCATGAGGGATGTTAAAAGGGGGAAGGGAAAAACGATCTGGATGTTCCTTCGGTGTTAGAATAGGAGAAAAGGTTTTGGCTAAGGGCTGCACTACACCGAACAAATAGCAAATCATTGTTCGTAGCAACATATTAATAACCCATACGTTAATTATAACTATTTTAAGACGGTTTTCGCAAATGTCTATAATAAAATGTAAGCTACAATATTTTTCACCTAAATGTTGCTAGCATGTCAGGAATAATTTGACAATAAACTATTAAAAGTTGATAGTAATGTTATTGAAAAATGTAAATCAATAAGTTAAGAGATATAAGAATTTTCAGTTATAATTTTCTGTTGGAAGTTCCTCCAATCCAAGTCATGGATTTATAAGAGGCGTGGGTAGTCATTATTGGTGCATACAGACAGAAAAAGAAGAGAAGAACGTGAGTTCATCCATACCTTCAATGTAGGAAAAGGGGACATTAAATCACAAGTGACACGAATAAAGGTTAAATATCTTGAAATTGGTGATACAACTATATTAGTATTGACAGTTTCATAGAATTTGCGCGAATGTCAAGTAGGGATTTTAAGTGCATTGTGACCCTTGTAGGACCAAAAATGGCACGGCAAGACACTATCTACATTATTTCAGTTTCTGAAAGGCTTGCTCCTACCCTGCAATTTTTAGCTACCGACGACGGTTTTGACAGTTTAATGTTATCGTTCCGGATACCAGTCCCAGTATATACAAGATTACTACAGAAGTCTGTGTTGCATTGGTGAAGGCTCTTAAGTATTGGGTAAAGGTAGGGTACAGAAAACAAACTTTTATCCAAACAAAACTTTGAAAATGCTTTAAAGTGTAAAATAACTCTAAACATATAAATATCTAAAAATACGCAATTGAAATTAAAATGGAAAATTTGAAATATATTTTACAAAAACATGGTTTTATTAAAGCGTTTGACAACTAAGGTAATAGCAGAAAATTCTGATAAAATGTTCATATATTGGAAAATCACTGTTCAGTGTTTATCTATCAAGGAGCTAAGTTTGCATGTGCTGTAAAAGTATAGTTTGTTTATTTCATTATTCCATTTATAAGCCTAAAATATGTTAGCACAATATTTTTATGGATGAAAGCTGAAAAATGAAATTCAGCTACCAGCTGGATTGTTATCCCACACAACTATGCCGTACTAAAAGCTTCAGATCTACTTAGATCTGCCAAGGCAAGTCCCCATTCCTGATGTTGGACCACATCTGCACTGTTAGCTGAGGAGAAATCTTGATTATAATTTATGTTCCCAATACGTTCCATTTGTGATGAATGATTGTATCTTCCCAAGGTTTAGGGGTACAGGGTGTCATTAATCATATGCTACAACGTGTTTTTGGTACATGACTGTAAGCAACGCCATTTAGAGGCCACATAGTCTCCAAAAACATGGTGGTCATATTCGTAATGTAAGCTGGAACTGATGGTCTTCATGGCATCTTAGGTTTCCTTCACCATTTGATCATCACGAGGAGAAATCTTCCTTGCAGTATATCTACCCATTCTTTTGGTAGGTGACTTAAATACCTTCTTAACACCACATGTAAGACAGGTTTCTTCATTCCCTACCCCTTAACCAAACATTTTCACAGCTGCTATATCTGCTGAGTCATCTGCACTAAAAAATCTGTTTCATGGTGTCTTCTACCTCTTCTTCAATTGAAAGTTGCTTCTGACGCAGACATTCAGTACATGCATAGCCTTGATAAAATACTAACCCAGCAGGTACAGGATGAGGCAAATGTGAGAACACATTTAATAATACTATATCTTACTATTTTGACTACCAAACACTTCAAATTAAACTTCAAAAAGCAACAAGATTTATAATTTTCTACATATCCTCAAATTATTAATTTAGTAAAACTATGATAACCACCATTACATGCAATACATATTTGTATGCACTCCTCTAAACTTGACATGAGTTTGTGCAATGTTTCTAGTTGAATTACTCCAACTTACTCCACAATTATTTCATTAAGCTCCTGAATTATTTTTTGGGGAAATTGTGTAGGCATTACTCTATACATACTTCACAAGAATAAAAACAAATGAAGCTTCTAAGTCTCATGAGTATAGTTTGAGGTCTGGGAGCCGTTTCCCCAGCTTGTTTTAACCCAAGTTGTTGGTATCCATGCCCTTACGTTGCAGTTCCGTGGTCAGAAATCTCAAACATCAATGGAGGTGCTTCACAAAATGTTTCCTTGGAATCTCATTTCATGATTTTGGGAACATCGCCTGACCACCATGCTCACCAGACTTAACAGTTCAGGACTTTTTATTGTGAAATATGTTAAATAGTCATGCTTACGCGACTCACCCAAGAACAAATCAGGAAGAATGGTGGTAAAAGTTGAAGCAATTCGAGCAGATACAATGCAACAAGTCATGTCAAGTTTAGAGGAGCGCATTCAAATGTGTGTCGTATATAATGGTGGCCATCTTAGAGATATTATTTTAAAAATTTAATAACTTAAGGATATGTGTAAAATAGTCAATAATTTGTTGTTATTTTAAATTTAATTTGAAGCTTATAGTATTTATAATAGTAAATATATGTTGTTATTAAATGCGTCAACACGCTCTTTCCACGCTGTACAATGCAAAGCCACAAAGTGTAGCCAGCTGTATATATGAACTGTTCATGCGAGTTTATGCATTATATTAATACGTATACATAAAAGAGAACATATTCTTAGGTAATTTAGAACTATCAGTAGAATAAGTTATGATTTTCTTCTGTAAATCTAAAGTTGATTAATATCAGCTACCACAAATATCTCAGGATTGTGAGAAACTAGCTGAAGACTACGAGAGGCTGTTGAACCTCCCACATTGTTTGAGAAGTATTGAAGGGAAACATTTGGATATTATCTCCCAGCCCATTAGGGGTAGCGACTATATAAATCAATAGTATTATTTCAATATTGCTCTCCTATTCTTAATTGACAC
This sequence comes from Timema shepardi, assembly GCA_902151425.1. Taxonomy (NCBI): domain Eukaryota; kingdom Metazoa; phylum Arthropoda; class Insecta; order Phasmatodea; family Timematidae; genus Timema; species Timema shepardi. The sequence continues at coordinate 70,823 of CABFVX010001425.1, read as the reverse complement.
ACAATATTGTTTCTTCTATGCCAAAGCTGGGTACCAAGGACAATTCTCCGACGGTGGTGTCTTCACCAATAGTTCACTTAGAAGAATTATTGGTGGCCTTCAGCTGAACACCCCTGAGCTTTCCCCATTTCCAAGAAGTGCCTTATTGTTTCATATAAGATGCTGATTTACCTATACAATGATGAAACCACTTAAGGGCGAGCATTAAAAGGGATCTATAAATAGTGCTAACAATAATTATCGAATTTGCAGACCACGCAGGGTTGTATAAAACACTTTTGGAATAATATCTGTTGTATGCAGTGTGCTAAGGAAGCATATGAATCCTCACAAAGCAACCAAAGTTACTTTTCCTGCATTCATACTCACAATTTCCGAGAGTATAACTGAACTTCAGGACATGTTTGACGCCCACCTTGAAAGCTTGATCAGGAAGCTTGTCTAATCTGACACCATAGCTTAGATGGTAGCGTGTCTGTATGGTGAAATAAAGTTCTCAGATTTGATTCCCGGCATGATCGAAAAATGTATCATTGGGGAAAGGTGGGTTTACCCTATAACAGATATTTAAGATTTAAGTTAATATTTATGGATCGTGTGCTGATATAATCAGTCAGGTCAGAAAGTTCACGGTTAAACATCTCAAATAAATGAAAATGGAAAAGATTGTCTAATAGGGGAAGTCATGCCTGGACAGTGAAGGAATTCATATGAAGATAACAGGGCTATGACACCATTGTGAACCGGTGGATGTTTATACAATTCATCTCCAGTTCGCTAACTACCATTCATCATCTAAAGGGCTATCGATGAATAGGCCATTTATGAAACTGGGTAGCTAATGTTATGCTGCTGTTTATAAAATGGGTTACTAAACAAGGGTCAAGTGGTGACTGTGGAGAAAAAAATTAAAATTTAGCTAGTGCACTTTTTTACTCATTATAATTAAACTGAAATATTAATGAACGTGACATTTTGCTCTTTCTTTTTGTTTATGTAACATTATTTACCTTCTAAAATACTTCCTAGTACATTCATTAACCAACCCAAACTAAATAAATATCAAAATCATGTATGGCGTGGTAAGTTACATGGTTAGTAGAAATACCTTTTTAACGTTTTTACCTCAATACTGTAACAGTCGTTTTGTGTGTTTCCACTTGTCCGGAAGAAATAATAAGCTCTTAAAGGCAAGCCACCTACTATTATCCTAACCTGCACTTTAAATTTGTCATTTCCTGATAAATTTCCCTATAACTGTTATAATTATTTTTTCCCCTCCACCCCCTCGCACTTAAAGATATTTGCAATTTCCTTCCACTCATTGAACAGCTTCTGTTTTTCTTTTTAATTCACGATAATTTGATTCCATAAACATTCATGTTTCTTCATTTAGTTTTTATATTTGCCTTTGTAGTATCACATTTTTTAATTTGAAAGAAGAGACCGACTCTTTCCCTCAACACAAATTCTGTTACACTTCCTCAAAATTCAACATTCCTCATCCAAACTCATTCACGTTGTTAGTACTTATAAGTATAACCTAGACAATAAGTATGAGGCAGTGTTAAAAATAATCGAAATAAACTTAACTGATAGTATTGCACAACTAAATGACACCAAAATCTGCACTGAATGGAAGCCGGAAGGAAATTAGTCTAGGAGTAAAATGATATCAACAGAAATAATCTTCTAATAACATTTTGTCATCAACATCCTTTGATCAGAACCGACCGCTTTAAGAGCGGTCATACAATTTCTGCTAACAATATAATTAACATAATAATGAAAATTAACAAATGCTGAAAGTGAAAAATTACATTATCAATTCAAGTGAATCTCAAAGATTATAATTGTGAATGTTATTAGTAATATAGTAATGACATTTTAGTAGTATCATTTATAAATATGTTAAAGACATTGATATTAAAACGTGTTTATGTAATGAAAGATACGTTGTATGGTAACCGTTTATTTATTAGAATAAGATAGTTACCTTGAAAGTTGTTAGTGTAAAAGTTAAAAAATAAATGTTGAATCAGCAGTGACTACACAACTTTCAATTTGTTTGACCAGTACATAAACCTCTTGACAGTTAGGTAAATACATTTATAATTCTCCGTAGAAATCTAAATACTAGTTTGTCATATATCTAACAAATTCTACCTTAACCTCTACATGTTACTGCGTTATATAACAAAATTATATATAATATTTTTTTACGCTATACTGAATTTTTCGTTTAATCTGTTGCACTGCACTCTTTTGAAATGTGAGAGTATCACTCACACTGGTTCGTGCCGAACACAGTGGCTCAAAGCGCGTTTCTTCTAGTCCTCTTTTCGGGGCGGTCAATAACTGTCGCTTATCAAATATATAGGCATAGGCTATTATATAAATACATTTATTTCTACAACGCAGGCAATAATTATAGTGAGCTCATATATCCTAGCAATACAACATAAGGTATTTCATATATTTGTATTTTTATTTAAAATAACTGTTACGGAACTATGCGCGGACTTTCTCACGCCATTTCTTAAAAATAGAGATATTTACTCAAAACTCATAATATATGTGAAAAAAAATAGTATATACTATCAAACCCGAGCAAAAAATGCGTTATACCTATATACTTACGGTAAACATTTTCTAACTCCCGAATTTAATTATTTTTATTTTATTTTTAATGAATTAAAGTCCTCACTTTTATATTTTGACAAAAAAAATACATTGAGCACGCAAGGGTCAATACTTCGTATTAAAATTTCAACTTCCGGTTAAGTTTTCCGAGATTTTATTAGGGTTTGCACATCTCAAGTCTATCGCATTTTTATTAAATACCACATTTATAAATTTAGACCAATAAAAATGGTAAATATTGACTATTGAGTCTATAATGATAGAAATAGATCATTGTTGTACAAATATTTCCCCTAAAAAATTAAAGAAAACAGAACATAGATATTTGAGAGACATACTTATCTACTTACTCTATAGAATTATAGAATTATTGGGTTAGAACTTAAGTAGTATCTCTTTTCAACTAAAGCTCACAAAATGGTATTAATATATTTGCAAATATCACTGAAACTATTGGTTTTATAGCGAAATATTAGGATTAAAGTTTTTTTTTTTTTAATAGTACTACAATTTTGCAATGCTATTTTGTATCTCAAATAGTTGCGAAGGTATGGAAACCTCCTCTTCTGAAAAGTACCCTAAAGTCATTTTCATAGAATAAAGAAAGTATCAATTTTGCTTATATTTTTAATCAACACCTGGATACAAATTTTAATCAAAATCCTTCGAGCCAATTTTGAGAATATAGATATTTTTTTCTTTTTTACCCTTTATTAAACTAATCTTAATTTTAGGGTTAAACAGACACACAGACAGATGACATTGCAAAATCACTTTTTAGGGTTCGGGGGGTCATGAAACATCGAAATTCATCAAAATCTTGAGTTCGATTTTTTTGACTATCACAATACTTTCTCTACCTTTGACATAGTGAGAAATAAAAGTACAGAGCCAAATAGAGAATCAAATAATAAGGGACAGAGAACAGTTTTGTTTATCTTCACATGATCCACTTAGTTGTCAGCATGGTCTAACGCACTAATATCGTGTTGGACTAGACTGCAGTATACGGGGAGATCGGGGTTCGATCCTGGTTTGGTGCATTAAGGGTAGTTTTTCCTAGTGATAGGGTGTAATGAGGTGTGGTGGATATAAATAGCTTAAGCTATAGATAGGGTGTCATGAGGTGTGGTGGATATAAATAGCTTAATGCTATAGATAGGGTGTAATGAGGTGGGGTGGATATAAATAGCTTAAGCTATAGATAGGGTGTCATGAGGTGTGGTGGATATAAATATCTTAAGCTATAGATAGGGTGTCATGAGGTGTGGTGGATATAAATATATTATGCTATAGATAGGGTGTCATGAGGTGTGGTGGATATAAATATCTCAATATAGTCATAGGGTGTAATGTGTTGGACTGGATGTAACTAACTCAATATAGGGATAGAATATAATGAAGTTGACTGGATGGAACTAGATTAAGATAATATTAAGTGGTGGGCTTTATTAATATGAGTAATATAACTGCAAGTTCCTTATGTCATAGTTTTAGTAAGTAAGAAATAACAAGTTATTTGGTTGTAAATTTCTTGGTGACAATTACTTATTACTATTAGGTGCTATAAACTACGACCGGTCTACTTCTTTTTTCAGTGAACTTAGACCTCCAATACGCCTTCACATTTGCCTCCTTCAATCATCAGAATATTCTTATTTCCTTCAAATCATCTCACATTTGAATTCTCTATTTTATTGATATTGGTTAACATAAAAATAAATGGTACGGTGTACCACACATACTTTTTTCTTTAATCTTAAAATAGAGATATTTATTAAAAGACTTTAATATTTCTAAGACTTCTATATATTTGCTTATAGCTTAGGAACTATTGGAGTATTAAAATTAAATTGTAATTAAAATAATTTTATTTTTAAAAACACAACAACTTTACAATGATAACTTATTTCGTGTCTTCAATAGTTGAGGAGATTCAAAACTTGAAATTTCCTCTTAAAGTTATTTTAATTTAAAAATGAGAGTTTGAATTTTGTTAGAAATGTGAGTAATAGCTGGGATAAGAAATTTAATTAAAATCACTATCAGACATTTCAATAAAATATATATTTTCCTTTTTTTTTTTTGTTCTTCTATAAACAAACTACAATTGATTTCTGTCTTGAATAACAATTCATAAATTTTCTCAGGGGAACATTCTAGTAATCTTAAATACCAAGGTGACCTGGTGGTCTAGTGGTAAGGTGTCGGACTTCTATGCTGGGGGTCCGGGATTCAATCCTCGGTCCCGGCAAAGATTTATCTGATTACCAAACCCTTCCTTCACCTCTGACAAGACATCTTGTGAATGTGGGGAATGCCAGACCTCCACCGTGGTTCGGATTCCACGTTAAACTGTAGGTCCTTCATTTCATCTCACAATCACCCTACCATTACACATTAGCGTAAGTGAGTACAACCCGAACGGGTAGTAAGACGCGGTGCTAATAATAATAATAATAATAATAATAATAATAATAATAATAATAATAATAATAATAATAATAATAAAATACAAAGTTTTAGCCCAATTGGAAATTAATGGTTTAGGCTCTAGCCTGAGGTACAGACAGACGGCATCGCGAGAAAAACTTTTTCCGTTTCAAGGAGGTCCTAAAACGTTGACATTTATCAAAATATCGAATTTGATTATTTTGACGATTAAAATACTATCTCTGAATGGCCGAGAAAAACTAAAAGCTATAAAGTTTGTTTACAAGCCATGAAATGAAAATAACTTATCCTAATATTTCCTTTCGGGTCATCAGTAGGCCTATTTTTATAATTTGAGGAAGGTAGAATTTAAATAATATTAATCCTTATTACTTTTGAAGTAAAATGTTATAAAAAAAAACCTCATGACCCTACTGAGATTAAATCCCTGACCTCTTATCAAGGGAAACACAACTTTACATCTTTGTCCTCGTGCCCACCGATGCGGATGAAACAATTCTTTCCTTCCCGTAAAAAAAAAAGAGAGAGAAAAGAAACGGTTTGCAGAAAGAATAACTAAACCTTCATGTTTACTACCGCCAACACTGATTTCAGGTTAAGGACATCAGCGGAACCAAAGACCATAAAAATGAACCACGAGATATTTGAATAAAACACTTTTCCTAACGATAAATTGTATTTGTTTATTAAAAACAAATAATTCATAGCAGGGCTACACAAAACCAATTACTTACAGTGAGTAGAAAATAAAATTATCGATAACAGTCGTCAACCACCTCGGTGGCGTGGTTGGCTAACGCGCTAGTCGTGTTGAGCTCAACTGCTGAGAACGGTGAGGTTGAGGTTCGAATCTCGGTTGGGTGAACTGAAGGTTTTTTTCCTAAATGGTTTTCTACTCTTCCTCCACGCAAATTCGGGTTCATTTTCTCTAATTCATCCTTCCCAATTCCTAATCCATTAGCGTAATTAGTACTTAGAGCGTATAACCCGAACGGGTAGTAAGACGCGGTGCTAAATAATAATAATTTAAAAAATAACATTCGTGAGGTAAAATATATTGTACGGTAGGCTAATTTAAATATACTTTCTCATTTCCTTCTCAAAGTAAAAATTAATCTCATAAGATTAAAAAAACAACACATTGTTAAAGAAACATATTGTTAAGAAATAACCTCCCATTTCACACTCATGTGTGTGCAAAGCGGCTACTAATTTTAAAATATCAGACCTCTTGAGTGAGGCAGATATCGCTCAATACTCATGATAGGTGGAAAAACTCCTCATTTTATTAATATAAATTGTTTAAAATAAAAGTTATTTATTTTTAGGAACCCTTATTTTTTAATAATAGCTTATTTAATAGCGTAACGGAGATGTGATAAAAAATAAAAAAGGTCCGCTCGAGAAAAGTACCCCCAGACTCACTTTCATGGGAAAATTAGATGCACCATTTTGTTTTTAATACTAATCAGTGTCTAGATACTATTTTTAATCAAAATCATTTGACTCAATATCGCACTCTAATTGCGGAATAGGGTGTACCTGTCAGCAAACATTAAATTAGGGTGCACTTGAATTGTGGAATAAAGTATACCTGTCACTGGTCCACACGAATTGCGGAACAAACTATAATCCCATTCAACTCCTAACCTAGCCTAACCTAACCTAATTTATTCTAACCCATTTTAATTTAACCTAGCCTAACGTAACCTGACCTAATATAACCTAACATGACCTAGCCAGACATAACCTGACCTAGCCTAACCTAGCCTAGTTTAACCTAACCAAACTTAACCTAGCTTAGCGAAACCTAACCTCCATGTTCCATTTTGAACAAAGTCATTATGAATTTAATTATTAATCCGCAGTCCATGTACCTATCTCGGATGAGTTGTTCCGCAATTCGTGGGTACGGGCTAAAATAACTTTTTTTTCTCTTTTTGCACATAAGTAAACTACCCTTAATTTTAGGGTTGGATGGATAATTTCAATAAAACTTGTGGGTAATCTTATAAAAAAACCTAGGTACCAAGTTTTAGCCTGATTAATAAAATGGTTTCAGTTCTAGCTCCTGTAATAGACAGACAAGCCGGTCCCATGGTGAAGTGGTCAGTGCCCTTGGCTACGAGCCTAGGGATCTCGGGTTCGACTCCCGGCTGCTAACTTGGGTATTCTTCTCCTAAGGGAAATTATCCCAATGATCACTAGGGGTTGGTAAATTAGGCTTAAGTTTGGTTTAAGGTTCCAATTTGCTCACTCCTTAATATCTCTCTTCCTCACATGGTCTCATTGCTGGGACGTGTAGACAACCTCCTATGGTGTACCCTGGTCAACGCTCTGTGGGGAGAATATTCTAGGCGACCGGACTTGGTGATATTTCCCTGCCAGTCAATAATGTCATACGACAAAAAAAACGATATACGGTATTTCAAAAATAACTATTTAGGATTCAGGTGCTGATGAAACGTCCACATCCAGCAAAATCTTAAAATCAATCTTTTTACCATCACGTTAATTTCTCCCTCAGCGGGTCATGAGAGTTTAAAGAGGATTTTTTTGATATTTATTTAAGAAATAAGAGATCTAAAAGATTTTTAATTTTTCATAAACTCATTGAAAAGAAAGTAGTGTATGTCAAAAAAATCAAACTATAAATATTAATTAAATATTAATGAAGGATTTGTTATGAACCATTAGGTATTTGATTTTTGACTTTAGAAGGTCGGGTTTTTAAAATATCTTCACTCCTATTTCATGGTGTTCGTTGTTTTTAAACATTACTTCGCATGAAAAATGTTTGTACGGATATACCATATTCAGTTATCTCTATTTTATACTATACTGGAGGGACATAAACACACCTCTTGTAAAGGATCAAAGCGTGATGGTGAAATTTTTTGTCCGCTTGATTGTGAGGAAACAGATGTAATGGGCTATTTAAAGGTTCTTGTGTTAAAACTTTGCATAAATCTGTTATTGTTTTAAAATATTAAGGTATTATATCTCATTTGGGTGAATACGCATTTACATATAATACAGTTTCATAAATACAAATACGAGTAAGATGTTATATCTATATATATTCAAATGTCTAGCTATCACGTGTGTTGCTTACATTCGGACAGAACTGCAATATATTTAAATTTGGCTACTAGCGTGTATATTGGGTTCAGAATAAGATAGATAAACCATATTATGATATTATTAATGAAAGTTCGATAACTTTAATGATATACTAAGATAGCTAACAACTTGATTACATACGTTCGAATGAAACGCTTTGTGTAATAGTCACCCACCTCGGTGGCGTAGTTGGCTAACGCGCTTGTCGTGTTGAGCTGAGGACGGGGAGATCGTGAACTGGGGGTGGTTTTTCCTAGAATGGTTTTCCACTCTCCCTCCACGCAAATGCGGGTTCACTTCCTCTAATTCAACCTCCCCAATTCCTTATCCATTAGAGTAATTAGTACTTAAAGCGTATAACCCGAACGGGTAGTAAGACGTGGTGCTAAATATTATTATTAGTATTATTATTATTGTAATAGTCCTACGTTCAAAGGATCATTTAGTCCAGAGGTTCTCAAACTGGGGTACCTGGGCACCTTTCATGGGGTACGCGAGCAGCTCTCAAGGGGAAGTTGGCTAAATAACAAGGGACTTATGGAAAACCCTAATTATTGTCAGTTATCATAATCTGGTTATATCCACCCCTCTTTCCCCCCGTACTTGCTTTCGGTTGGAGACCGATTGCTGAGAATGTTCAACCCTCTACTTGATACCCTCTACATTAACAGTTTATGATGCCTTTCTCAACAACATATCTCTGTGAGAGTTGTTTTTATCCATCGTGTACCTAAAAATAAATACAGCAATTGGCTACATTTGGCGCCAGAACTTCACATAAAAGTTTCCACTGGACAACCAGACATCAAAAATGTGTGCCAAGCCAAGCAGCCAGCCACCCACACCCATCTAAATGAAAAAAAATGGGATTTATAATATATCAGCTCCAGAATAACAATTTAAAATTTTGATTTGAAAATATTGTGTTTATGTTTATTTTTTCTTTATTTTAAACGATTTTGCGAATAAAAGGTATACAACTTTTCTACAGACTTTTTACAGTAAAATTATGTTTTTATTTTAACCGATCATAACAATAAGAGATCATGTTAAGGCTATAACAGTAGGATTCGCTCTACATAACTCTGTCACATTTGAAATATTTAGACTATGGATTTTTTTTCCAACATATTAAATAAATCAATAATTTACCATGTGGTCATATGTTTTAAGGCCTGTCATTTAAAAAAACATATCTTTGGGGTACATTAAACTTTTCGTCATAGCGAAGGGGTACAATCTAAAAAAAGTTTGAGAATAGCTGATTTAGTTTATAGGCTCGTAGGAAGTATTACTATACCCTGATTTTGGTAGTAATCATGTTCTGGAAAGCCTTATTTCAAATCAGAATCTTGCTGAATAGTAGTATTAGTATTAATATTAAGGAAACTGACAATTAAAATAAAAGTGCAGCATTAAAAATAATATGTGGTGTAATTTCTTAATTATATCTCCTTTACTGTGTGTTCATTCATAATAAAACCTCACACTACGTATTATTTTTAATGTTACATGTTTATTTTAATTGTCAGGTTCATTAATTGCTTATCATATATTTTTTTCCTAACCATCATAATTCTGAATTACATATATTTATCCAAATGTAATACTTAGTTAACTGCAAATAACAATTATTCATTTGGAATTTTTATAAACTTATGTTCTTGTATTCATATCTATCAACTTTAAATTTTTATAAATAACTATATATCTGTAAGTTATTGGTAAATTTTACTTTGGTCATTAATTTAACTATGACAACATACTTCTTACTTATATATTCTAAACTTACCATTTTTTGACAATAAAACTCTCACATATAACACTAATATTATATTTATTTTTACTTTTTATTTAACGTGGAACATACTTACAAAATTTTAAGTTAATTAATTATCATCAATCATGTAGTTCTCCTTATCAACAAATTACTATGAATATTACTAAAACCAAGCCTTAGGCCAATCGGACCAATATTTGTTGTTACAAACCGAGAGACAGAGAGACGGTATCGAAAAAACAACTTTTTTGGTTTCATATGGTCATGAAACTTCAACATTTATCAAAATCCATAGTTTTTTGTTGGTTTTTTCACTATCATAATACTCTTAAGACCGAGGAGTTGAGATAAAATCAAATAAATATTTTTAAAAACAATTTATTTATATAATATAATATTTTCACAAAAGGTTATTTAAATCATAGCCGTGCAATAAGTTGATATATCTGACTTGACGTCATTCCAAAATGGAATCCCCCAGTTTTTGCAACGTTCTGGATCAGTAAATGAAACATGCAAACGAGCAATTTTTTTTCATTACTCCATTTAGTGTTTTCCGGAGGGTCTAGGTTTTTTTTTTCTCTCTCTTCATGACTATAATCATTTTGAAATGCGTCTAAGGAAATAACCAAGGTCTTTTAAGACAAGAATGAGTCTGGTTTTAAAACGTGTTTTTATAACAAGAACAGGAATTTACTGAACCTGAAAGAACAACAACACCAGCTTTTAAAATCTTAAAAATGTTTTTGTTTTTTATTATCACGTCTTACTAACAGTTCAGACTATACATATATAATAATAAATATTGAAGCGCTTTCTTGGAATATTAAAATGCACAGAAAACACTTTACTAAACGAGAATGGAAAGATTCAGAAAAATATCGGATTGGAAGATATTCTTCTTCCCCTCCTCCATATCCGTCTCTTCTTACTACACGTTCTTCAAATTTTAGGCGTACTAATTAAACGAATGTGCTAGGGATGAGAAATGTATAATTTAAATGAAGTGTAACCTCATTTGCGTGAAAGGTGAGTGGAAAATTTATATATTAACATCCACCCTTTGTACACCCAACCAGGATACGAACCCTGATCTCCCCGTCTCTATCTGTACAGTCTATAGAAAGAAAAATGCCTTAAATCATTGGTCAGCAACCAGTTGTTCTTGATTAATTTTGTCTATCTTAATTAAAAGTCAATCTTTGATTATTTAAAACTGTTAAAACATATTAAGTACTTTCAAATAGACCAATAATATTTAACTCCAGATAGAACGGAGTGAACAATTTTTTTATAACCGCATCTTACTACATTTTCATTTAATACGCATAGATCATGTATGATGATATTAATCTAATGGGGTAGGTATGAGGAAGGAATCATTTTAGAGGTCATCTACCAACATTTGCGTGGAAGGAGAGTGGGAAACCATTTGGGGAAACAAACCCCTTCAGTAGACACAACCGAGATTAAAACCCCGATATCCCCGTCATTAGCATGACAGTCCAAAGCGCATCGCCTTAGACAATTATTTCACTGAATTGTGTAAGATTTACATAAATCTTTGAGGAAAATATTTAATTTAAAGAATAAATACAAGATAGATTTATTTCTAGACAATGTTTTTCATTATAAACAAGATGTCATTTCTCATAAAAATGACTTTGAGAGTACTTTACATGGGGGGAATTTTCCAATTTTCATAATTTCTCCGCAACTATTTTAGATACAAAATATCTTATCATTGTAAATTTATAATATAGTTAAAAATAAAAGTTATTAATTTTAAAAATATTTTTATAAAACCAATAGTTTCTGAGCTATAATCAAATATGTATATTAATTCAGGTCTTTGAAAATTAATTTTTCACCTCCGACAAGACATCTTGTGAATGTGAGGAATGCCAGGCCTCCACCGTGGTTCGGATTCCACGTTAAACTGTAGGTCCTCCATTTCATCTCACAATCACCCTACCATTACACATTAGCGTAAGTGCGTATAACCCGAAAGGGTAGTAAGACGCGGTGCTAATAATAATAATAATAATAATAATAATAATAATAATAATAATATTAATTTGATTCTTATGCTCTTTGATGGACAAATATGTTTATATTTTCTCGATTATTCTGTAACAGTGTTACTAGTTTCTAGTACCATTGATTACGTATCGGTGTATATTATTTCATTTATGAACTTTGGTGTAGTTTTTCGACATCGATGTTGTTGGTGTTGTTGGGAGAAATCCTCTCCGGTTCACCGTATCATTTATTTTACTTAACGCTACCTTTTTTTAACAACCATTATGTTATTAGGACCTACATAATAAATATATCTTTAAACACGTTTTTGGTCTACCAGACAAGGGTTTCTACAATATATTTAGAACTCAAATGTTGTATTTTCCCCAAGTTACAAGATACTGTGCATATAACCTGAATGGGTAGTAAGACGTGAGAATAATAATAATAATAATACAAGATATTGCATACAGAAAGCTGTGCAAAACGACTATTTTCCAATCCTCAGTTTTCCCATGATGCAATCAAAAAGCTTAAACTTGTTGTGCGAGTTTTTGTAAGAGATGATGTGTCGTGCGAACTGGTCCTTATAAAACATCTTGATGGGTGTTTTTTTTTTCTTAATTATTATTATAACTTTGTACATATTAAGTAATAAATTAAAAGTATGAAGTCTGATTTTTTTTTCCCCTCAATACTTGTCTTAAACTTAAACTACTAGTGATCTTTATAATAGCTGTTTAAATAAAATACAAATAAAATAAATAGAAACAATATTTTTCAAATATCTATTTCAAAAATATATAATATTTTTAAGGATTAAAGTAATTCTAGGATTCTAATATTCTAAAGACCTATCACTAATTTTATTTCATACATATGGTTTTTTTTACAACTTGAGTTTATAGAATTAATCTTTTCATCATGTCCATTTAAATGAATAATATGTTTTGCTTCTCTTGTTACTACCCATCCTGTCTAGCCTCATTTAAGCACATTAATATTATAGGTTCAAGCAGGATAACTATTGAGACAGAATGTAACTGCATCCTCCTGAAGATTGATTAGGGGAACCACTCTGGCAAATATTATATACTTTCAGCCCATCCAGCCAGGATTTAAGCCCCAACTCAATCAAACTATAAGTACGATTTCCCGATTGATCCAGTTAGTGATGTCTAACTGAACATTTATATTATCACTAGTTAGTTCCCAAATTACAGGTAAAAACTATTATTATTATTATTATTTTACTCTTGATTAAAATGTTTTATTATTTCTCCCGTTGTCGAATTCTCTTTGGATTTTAATCATACGTCACGGGTCCATATGCTATGTATCACTTCACATGGACAAAAATCAGTTCTCTCTAATGAGAGGGTGACCTGGCGGTCTAGGGGGTAAGGTGTCGGACTTCTGTGCTGGCGGCCGGGGTTCAATCCTCGGTCCCGGCACAGATTTATCTGATTACCAAACCCTTCCTTCACCTCTGACAAGACATCTTGTGAATGTGGGGAATGCCAGGCCTCCACCGTGGTTCGGATTCCACGTTAAACTGTAGGTCCTCCATTTCATCTCACAATCACTCTACCATTACACATTAGCGTAAGTGCGTATAACCCGAACGGGTAGTAAGACGTGGTGCTAATAATAATAATAATCTAATGAGAGGAAAATCAGGTTTCGATTCCCTATCGGGTGTACTGAGGGGGCTTTTTCCTAAATAGTTTCCCACTCTCCTTCCACGCAAATGCGGCTAGATTACCTCTAAAATGCTTCCTTCCACATCCCTACTCTAGTAAAGTAATTATCATATATCCGTATTATCTGAACAGATAGTAAGACGCAGTGATATAAAACATTTTTTTTTAAATAGATTTTTCGTTAAACCCTTAACATGATCGAATATTGCTACTCTCGTATGTAGTTGTTGGTAAGACGATTATAATCATGATTGTATTGTTAAATTTTAAAAAATGTCATGAAATTTGTTAAGAACACTTTGCATTGTGGCCATTGGAAAGTGAGAAAATATTTCATACTCTTATTTGATGGCCGTGTACAAACTTATACACATTTTTGTAAGTAGTGTACAAAATAGCTACTTTTGACAAGGTCCAGATTAACATTTTTCGGGGCTCTGTGTCAATTAGAACTTGGAGCCCTTAAAAGTCTGTTCTCCAATGAATGATTATGAATCTTACATATGCATCATACATGAATAATTTTATTTTGAGACAATTTTTTTTGCAAACATTTAGCAATCATGGTGAGTAGAGTGAGTTTTATATTTAACATATTATTTTTTAATATTATAATAACTATTAAACCATACAGTGTATTATTTACTAAGTGTATTATAATACTTTAAATTAATCGTCAATAATATTATAATACTGGACATTATATAATTATAGACTATTTTAGTGTAATTGAATTTTATGAAGTCTGCCATCTGGAAATAAAATAGTAATAGTATGTATTAGTATAATAAAAAGTATTTTATTATTACAAACTTTTATTTGCATTTTGCTCACGTCAAATTTAGTTAATTCTTCAATATTAATAATCTTATTATTTTACCTCAGAAATCAATGTTTATTCTTCTGTCTAAAGTCAACGGTACCATCTGCAGATATGTAGTACTGCGTTAATTTATAAGCATGGACTGTCGGTCTCCACGTAATACCAGGCTACCTGCACCCTTCGATTAGGAAATTTATAGATTAGTTTGGGAGAAATTTTACAAAAAATACTAAAAATAATGAAATATAATATCATACCAAAATAAATATGGCAAGTCAAAGTGATTTATTTGCCAGGTACATGGGGGCTCTAAGCCTTGGGGGCCCTTAACCTCGGGGGGCCCTGTGCGTGGCACACTTGGCACATGCTTAGATCCGGGCCTGCCTTTGACATGAATGCAAGAACTGTAATGCAATGTATTTTTTGAAATAAAGGGGCATTTAACGACATGATGACTGCTGGCTTGCATTATTATGAAATTCTCGTTGTTGGACTTCATCCCAATCTGTAATCGGACCAGTGGTGTAATGGTCAGTACATCTGGGTACCAACCTAGGCTTCACGGGTTCGGTTCCTTACTGGTACGTTGGATATTATTCCCCAAAGTGGAATAAACCGAAAGGCCACTAGGGTTTGTTAAGTTAGGTTTTAAGTGTTTTTACTAATTCCACACTATAAGACTCGCGATCACCAGCCTCTCATCTCATTGGGGAATGGAAAGAGCCTCCATGGAAAGGGTGTACGATTAGAACATTCAGCCGTACAATAGTACTGGCTAATCCTTAAACTTTTCTTACATCCATTATTGTTTTCGGCCTATGGTCATTTTATTTATCCAATTCATATATTTTCCACTACCGGCTTGCTAGTCCTGTCTTGGCTTCATATACCTTATAATCTAGCTTAAGACTTTTTTCTTTCTCGGGATCTTAATAACCTGTTTCCTGGTGGTAACACAGGTTTTTTCCCCTCTTTATTTTTTTCACGGTAGTTCTCTCTTATTCTTTTATTTATTCTAGTTTTCCAATCTGGTTTAGGCTCCTATATTAGTTGGTCTTTTTCTCCAGATATTATCCTTCTTCACCAGTTTGTCCACCCCGGGTATTTTATTTTCCCGGTACCCTCCACCTCTGACACTCCTGGCTCAACTCATTTCTGGAATTCTCCAGGCACTCTCCAGTGGGGGCAAGCATCCCCCTATCTACCACCTGCGGAGGCGCCCTACCGCAGATAGCGCTCCACCTACTTCTAAAAACTACTTGGACCCTAAACTAAACTAACTTTAAAAAATACCCGATTAATCCTACACTACTAATATCTTACTTATTGTCAGCATTGCCGAATTTCATTTCTTATCTTATTCTGGTTAATTTCTGCGCTCATGGTCGTACTTTTTTTTTTAATTTTATTTATCATTATTTTTTGTCCTGAGGCCTAGATTGTAACTCAGGACCTAGGCTACATTGTTTCTCTATCTCCGCTAATTACTAGTTTATCCAATTATCATATTACTTAATTTGATGTTGATTTTAGCTACTAATCTAAGTGTCCCTATTTCCCCATCTAATTTTATTCTAATAGGTGATCCACCCCGGGTATTTTAAGCCCATGGTACTCTGCCCCACTGGGTGTCCCACCGCTTCCGGATCTAATAGTCTCCGGATTGGTGCGAGTCCCAGTGGGGGCAAGCATCTTCCTATCTACCACCTGGGGAGGCGCCCTACCAGAAATTTCATTCGCCCTACCTCCGGCTAAGACCACTACCTTGGACCTAAAACTAAACATGAAACAACACAAGAAAATATAAACTAAAACTAACTTAACCTAATACATTTCTTGCAACTCGTAGACTTTAGAGCATTATTCAGCGTTGCATATCTGTCCTTATAGTAGTTCATAAAAACTCTGTACAAACTCCCCGGATATTCTAGTTCCCTTAACAGTTTGAATAGTGATGGCCACCACAAATTACCGAATGCTCCAGGTATGTCCACGAATATCCCAATAATATATTTCCTACTTGCCCTATCAAAAAATTTCATGGCCTCCTCAATAGATCTGCCTCCCCTAAAGCCGTACTGCTACTGGTGCATGCCAACAATCTCGAGATGCTTCCTCAATCTGTTACACAAGATCTTTTCTTGAAGTTTTACACATACATTTAATAAAGAGATTGGCCTGTACGACTTAGGGAGCTGCGAATCCTTGTCTTCACCCTTGCTAAGAATGATTACTTCCCTTTGTTTCCATACATTAGGCACTCGGACCTGGTCCATGCATTCATTCACTAAACTAGTTAGGAAGGACGCTACCTGTTCGCTGATTTTCTGAAGGACCTCAACTCTGATTCCAGCAGGTCCAGGTGTCTTCTTATTCTTCCCTTGTTATTGGATCTGTCTCTGCTTTGTTGTCGTAGTTCCTTGTCATGTTAATTCTTGCAGTTTCTTATTTCTCGTCATCTTCCACATTATCGTCTGGAAGCAGAGTTTCAAACAAAAATCTTGCCGATTCTTCCCAGAAAGAAGTCATGTCACCACCTTGAGTCTTCAGCATCGAGATAACAGCTGAAGGCCTTACATTTCCGGTCACTATCTGAAATGGTATGCCCCAAGCATTATTTCTCAGCTCCTCCTGAATGTATCGGTCCCAGATTTCCCTCTCAGCTAGCCTCAGGGCAGATTCGTACTTTTCTTTCTTCCTTCTATAGATATCCAGTAACATGCCACGTTTCCACGGATCATGACAGTTCTGGTATCTCCTCCTCGATTACCTCATTTCCTTCCAATTTTTCACAAGTCTCTCATTCCAGGGTCTACTGTTTATCCTTATTTTTTCCTTGAATATCGGGATGGCCACTCTTATCGCCCTTTGTACAACTCTCGCAAACTCCTTCGCTTTCACATTTACGTTTCCTCCTTTTTATAACTCTGTGGGTAGCTCCAATTCTCTCTTTAATCTCTCCCAATCAGTTTTGTGGATGTTGAATTTAGGTCTTATTCCCACTTCAGCCTGCAGCCCTAGATCTCTTTCAATCTCAAAAGTGATCAAGTTATGGTCACTAATTGTCAACCCATCCAGTACTGCCCAGTTCTTAGTGATCCCTATCACTTCCTGGTTGCTTAGTATGATGTCTATATTTGAGTTTGCTCCCGTTCGTACAAAGGGGATGCATAGCATCCTATCTTCTAGGCCATATGTCTCAGGAAGTACAATGGATCGACCCAGCCGTGTTTGTTTCCAAACACGCCGAGTCTCTTGTCCAGGGACATCCCCCTTGACCTTCTTTATCCTGGTCTTGATTTTACCACCCACATCTCGGCTTTCAGGCTTTTCTTTTCTTTTTCTAATCTCTTACTTCATGGAGCCAATTCTGATTTATTTTCTACTTTACCCAAGTTAAGAGAATATTTTCCTCCTCTGATATTTCGCCTACACTCAAGTCGCTGGTCTTTGTCTCGCTATCTTCTTCTTGTTCCTTTACTTTAATTTATTATTCTTTTAATCTTACATTCTTTGCCGTATATACTGCCCTCTTCATTTCCAACATCAATTTTACCCCATTCATCCAGATCCTGTAACACGTCCCACATCTGTCGTCCTTGAATTTATTTTATGTATAGTCTTCTTATACCTATTGTCAAGCCACAATATAGCACCACGTGCTCAGTGTATCTTCATTCCCGACTTCACAGTCCTTGGTATCTGCCAGGCCCAACTCATATAACGTGGCCCTGTATAGTCCCTTTCTGGTATTGTACTGCAGTAGGCCTTTTTACGGGACAAGATATTTCATTTTAAACCTTTCCCAAGTGTTCGGGAAAAAATTGGTGCTTTCTATTGTCAGTAGTGCTTGCGTCCCCTTCTTCTTGCCACTCCTCTTGTAACGCCAGAGTGATTCCATCCACCGTGGCTGCCCTCTTTTCATCAATTACTATACCTTACTAACATCACCCTTTAACTTAAGATTATGACAGGTACAACATCCAGTTCCCGGCTGTTAATTTATCATTGTGAAAGGGAAAATACATATTTCACCAATGATAAATTTTTCGGCCATGGCGAGAATTGAGCCCGAGACCCTTTGCTCAGTAGACAGAAGCACTACCGACTGAGCTAAGGTGTCAGATTAATCTTTCTACTACTGGGCTACAAGTTCTGTAGCATTGACGTGCACAATTATTACTACCTGATCTGTAAAATGGTTTTGTCTCAAGGCCGATGATCAGACATACATACAGACGGGATTGCAAGAACAACTTTTTCAAGTTCATTTGGTAATTAAACGTCTATACCCATAACCATATCCAATTCAATTATTTCGACAAACACAGCACTTCCTTTCTTGTAGGGGTCGTGAGAAAGTGAAAATTATTGGGTGTATTATAGAAATATATACAGGGTGAGGCGGAAACCATTAGACGATCCATGCTGAGGACAACGTGATGGACAGCGTGTTGAGGTTTGCTGCTGGAGCTTACCTGATTGACATTATATTCAACATGTTTTTATTTATCTGGTGAATATCTACTTTTCAATTAAAGTGATAATTTTCATGTTACTAATCGTCTAAGAGTTTCACTTCCACCTCGTATTAAAAGACAAATATCATTTTTATAAATCCACAACAGAGTGCACATAGGCAAAGGTTTTGTCTCGTTTGGTTTAGTTTTCTGGCATTTGGGATGTTGGAGGTTCGAGTCTTGATCAGATACACTAAAGGTGGTTTTCTACCTATTTATTACTGTGATTTCTTCAGCCTTTCTTCACTCAATTACGTTTGCATTAAGTATCTTTCTTTTCCTTAAACGTAGATAAAGTCGTTAATAAACATGGTAAGTATACGTTTTTATTAAATAAAATATGACTCCCTTGTGGGAAAGTTTTTTAATTGATAGGTGTTCTGTCTTTTGACAGGTCTATTCCCTTGTTCAAATTTGAGTCTTCCAGAATATCCTAAAAGCATCTTCCTTTTTGGGTCATAAAACTTCATCCTATTTTATTGTTTTAGTTTATCCAATAGTTGAATTCATTGGATCTATTTTTTCTTACAATTTGTATTTTACGACACAACTCAATAAGCAACAGCATAGTTGCTTACACCAAAAAATGAATATATATATGGCTGGGAGCTGGAACAAAAGGGAAGTTATTTGAAAAGGCACAAACTTTCAGGCACAAAAAATAAAATAAAAACTCCAATCAAGTGAAAATAAACCAACAAAAATAACACTGCCCTCAATTCAACGTATAACGCAGTTGAACAGATAGAATTATTATTATTATCATCACCCCGTCTTACTACCTGTTCGGGTTACACGTCACTTACGCTAATGTGTAATGGTAGGGTGATTGTGAGATGAAATGGAGGACCTACAGTTTAACGTGGAATCGGAACCACGGTGGAGTTCTGGCATTCCCCACATTCACAAGTTGGGATTAATGCACGTCAGAGGTGAAGGAAGGGTTTGATAATCAGATAAATCTGTGCCGGGACCGAGGATTGAACCCCGGATTCCCAGCACAGAAGTCTGACACCTTACCCCTAAACCACTCTCCATAGATACAATATGTCTAATGTTTTTTGTAGGTTTTACCAATAACTCATGTTGTACGCACATAATAATCACGTTAAGGGTTATTGTGTGCGCAGGTAGGGTGTGCGAAGGTAGGTTGTGCGCAAGTAGGGTGTGTTCAGGATGAAGGAGGTAAAATTAAGATTAAATGTACCGACATTTGAGTGGAGAGAAAGAGAGAGTGGAAATACAATTTCTAGAATAACTCAGGACACGTGGATGGAATTTGTGACCAACAATCGATACTGAGATGAGCTTTGTATTTAGGGCTCCTTAGAAGAACAAAGATGAGGGTATTAGTTTATTTTTTGTTTCTACGCACAGCTTCTTACTATCCATTAGGTTTGTACGAATATGTACTAATTACGTTAATCTGTTAGGGATCTGGAAAGTTTACTATTGACCCATTGTACCCAAATCTGTATGGAGAGAGATTGGAAAAACAATTACGAAAAACCACTCTCTGTATACCCGACCGAGATTAGAAATTCGATCCTCCCGTCATCGGCAGTCCAGTCTATTGCGAGAGTGACACCTTAAACCTTGGGGCCACTGAAGGGGGTGATTTGCTTGCTTGACCAAGAGAGGTGATTTTCCAAAGAAATGACGTCATGATGTGAATGATACAGTAGCTCACTGTTGCGGAACCACTTCTCCACTCACGCGGCTTTTTTTTAGCATCGCGTCTTACTACCCGTTTGGGTTATACGTTGATACACTAATTACTCTAATGTGTAAGGGATGAGGAAAGTTATATTCATAAGAAGTGTACCTACATTTACATGGTGAGAGAGTTGAAAAATATCTTGTGAAAAAAACTCAGTACACCCGACCGAGATATGAACTTCGATCTTTCCATCATTGGCAGTCTAGTCTAATGTGAGATTGACGCCTTAAGCCATGCGGCCAGCAAAGTGTATCTCACACTATTGTTCCGCTCAGCTTTGTTCTGTCATACTGACCTTAGACTGAGGGTTTTACCAGTGTGAATCTGTTGTTTTTAAAACGGATAGTATCGTGGTTTGTTATTATTGTTTACTGGACCCTCTTACTTCCTGATAAAACAAGACAGATGCGCCCTTCTTTCATTTACGTCCTTCCCCTGCCCCGCTAACCTTAGTCATGTTCACGGTTGACGGCCTTCAAGCTCCTACTGGAGGATGACGTATTCTCGACATCTGAGGCCTATATTTTTGGATATCAGCCGAGACAAGATACGATATAAAAGCCACCGGACCGATACGGACGGACATAACCAAGTTGGACAACTACCTTAGCTGTCATCATGAAGAGAGTATTTGTTGCCGCCTGCACCCTCGTGGTGGTGTTGGGTCTGACGCAGTCTGCGAGGGTGCCGAGGGAGGACAAGTACTCCACCAAGTACGACAATGTCAATCTCCAGGAGATACTCGAGAGTGATAGGTTGAGGAAGAGCTACTTGGATTGTCTGTTGGTCGACAAAGCGCCTTGCACCCCTGACGCGAAACTGCTTAAAGGTAAGCTGTGCACTGTTCCACGTAACAATGACTGTCTTAAAGGCCTTTCCCCCTACTAAAATCTTACTATATACTAAGCTTCTGTTAAGAACAAAGGCCTTTAAAATGGCCCTTCCTACCAAAATCAGTGTATGCATCACCCTTACTTTATCTCTGAGTGTTACTACCTGCCCGGGTTATACAATATTTAATTACACTAATGAGAAAGGTGAGTTTTTAGAGTATATGCAACCTAATTTAGTGGGAGGGTTTTGGAAAACGATTAAGCGAGGGAAATAATTGACCTGGTTTCAAAGACTGAACTCTTCACTGGATAACCCAATATTATACGAGCCTGACATTTATTCCATGTGTTCACCAATGTGGATTTTCTAACGATAATGAGGGTAGAGTTGATGGTAATAGTATTGTGCGTCTTATATATTTCAATCGTAACTCAAAAGTGGAAATATTAACCCGTACTAATGTACCGTTACCCAGGGGATGCCCGAATCTACTAACTGTACATCCTTTAGATGGAGGCTCTTTCCATGTCCCGATGAGATGAGGTGATAGTGATAGTGAATATGAGGGTGATAGTGAGTATGAGGGTGATAGTGAGTATGAGGGTGATAGTGAATATGAGGTTAATAGTGAGTATGAGGGTGATAGTGAGTATGAGGGTGGTAGTGAGTATGAGGGTGATAGTGTAGTATGAGGGTGATAGTGAGTATGAGGTTAATAGTGAGTATGGGGGTGATAGTGAGTATGAGGGTGATAGTGAGTATGAGGGTGATGTGAGTATGAGGGTGATAGTGAGTATGAGGGTGTGGAACCAGTGGAAATACTGGTGATCGTTGAGGTAGTTCTCCTTTTGGGAAAAATACCCAAGCCATCAGCCGGGAATCGAGCCAAGGACCCTCAAGCTCGTAGCCAGGTGCACTGACCACTACACAACAGAACCGGTTAGGTGTAGAGATGGAGAAATCAGTGTCTTGTCGTGAAGTGTTGCTAGTGTAATCAGAGCTTGTGTACTTGTAATATATTCACACTGCCCCCATTTGACCAATCACACATACTCTACATACCTCACATGAGCATGATTTGTTTATTATTTTAGTTTCACGTCATACTACTGGTTCAAGTTATGCTAATATTTGATAACTAGTCTGATGGGATAAGGAGGAGAAAATAAGCGTTTTAGAAGTAATATACCCGCATTTGTGTAAAAGAAGGTGGGAAAAAGTTAATTAAAAACCTTCAATAAATCCAATCGGAACTCGAACCCCGATTTCCGTTTCATCAGCAATGGGTATAGCGATACCTGACCTCTCTACCGAATGATGAGATCAATAAATCACAGGTACATTTTTTCAACTAATTCTGTCTACCCGCTCCAGTGGCCGTATTGTCTAAGACGCTTATCTCACAATAAACTAGAATGCTGATGACGAGGAGAACAAGGTTCAAATCTCGGTCGGGTATACTGAGGGTGGTCTTTCCAAAATGGTTTTCCAAACTCCCTCCACGCAAATGTAAGTACGTTTCCTATAAATATAACCTCCCTAATCCTTACAACCATTAGGGTAATTAGTACATAAGCGTATAACCTGAACTGGTAGTAAGACGCGATACTAAAACATACTTACTCTGCTTACCTATGCTTACATGTCATTGGAGGGAGGTAGAGTTTTAAAATAAATGTGATGTATTTGTTAAATAATAAATGTTCCCAGAGTTTATCTGTAACCGTACGCGTATCGAGTGCGTGCAAGAATCCGTAACGCTAACCACGCGACGTTACCTCGCGTCCCCTTGGCTACACGAGTTGTTTTCCTTGTGAGGAGCTCGGTGCAACACCGGTCTATCACCCACGTCCAAGGTCGACCAGGCCCAGGTTTCGAATCGCTGCACACTCTAGATTCAAAGCTTGGTGCAGAAATCGATAAAGTCCATCTTGTCCACTCTGTTTACTACAGACGATAAAATTGTTTTTACTATTGGGTTAAAACTAGAATTACGTCTAATACTATAATTCCCGAATGCAAATCCTAAATTTTTATTTCTATTCTTGAATCCAAATTCGAGTCTTAAAAAATTGCACAAATTAGTGAAAGTGAAAATATTTAAAAATCGAATTAAAAAAAAAAAAAGTGGTTTAAGGTTTGGTTCCATGGACAAATGATTTTCTTGTTTGTCGTGTCTACTACATAGTATAAAAAAGATAACATTTTTTTAGTGAATTAATTATATTAATTCAAATTTGCACTATCCGCTTCGGTGGGCTCGTGGTCTAACGCGCTACTCTCATGTTGGACTGGACGGCCGGAGACGAGAGATCGGGTTTCAATCTTGGTCGGGTGCACTGAGCGTGATTTTCTTTAAATGTGTTTTCTATTCTCCTTCCAATCGAATTCGGGTGTACCTCCTATCAATTAAACCTTTATAACCCCTAAAACATATTTGTAATTAGTACATATCCGTATAACCCAAACGGATAGTAATATGCGGTGCCAAAAAAATACTATTTTTTTAACTTTTTTTTTCTTTAGTCTTCCAGCAATACAATTCCTTTTGACCAATAATTACTTGCAATATTGTTATTTGAGATATTCCAGATACTTCTTTGGTTTTTTTTTACGAACATTGAATCTTTAGAATACCATAGCATCGAGGATATGAGGACTCAACTAACGCATCTCTACCTAGTTAAAACATAATGAATGTGGCACTAAAACGTTTCAGATCCAGGGATATAAAGACACACAGACAGACAGACGGACAAACAAACAGACATGAGGATAGAGATACTTTTTTCGGGGGCACCTGTAACGTTAATATCCATCATAATGTTGTAGTCTAAAATTTTCACGATTACAATACCTTATCTTTATACAAGAAAGAAAAATTAAGGTTATAAAAATATATAACTGATAAATTAAGCTAACAATGAAATTAAATAAATTTAAAAATGTAATGTGTATGTGATTTATGTTTATTCCTTATTTCTTTGAAATGGCTGAAAGTTGATCTACCAGTTGAAACTTAACACAAATAGGGAAGGCAATTTTCCCTTATACATTAATATATTTTACATTTGATATATCGTAAAATCTAAAGCTACAATATATCGATCAAATTATATCGATACAGCGGTCATTTATGGTATATTGAAATGCTTTATTCTCTGAAAACTGGAACGGTGGTGTGTATTAATATCGCTGCTGTTCTGTAAGGTTTTTCGTCACCAGCTTTCATTTTTTTTAACATTCCATTTAACTTTTAAAAATATCAGAAAAATTTAATAAAAACAGGAAAAAGTCGACTCATTTAAGAGAAATAAATAATACATTATTCACTTTAATTTGATTCACAAAATTTAAAGTATAGTCCTATAAATTAAATATATCGACAAATTAATCAATTTATCGAATTATATAATATCGATATAAATATATAGATGTAGGCCTATGTATAAATAACTCAATACATCGATACATCGTTGTCAACCCTTAAGCAATGCGTCTTACAACTGAGCTTAGATGCTGTATACAAACCATAAATCTGGAGAGTTTGCAGAAATAGCTATCAAAGGTTGGTTATCTGGTTCTTGAACCAAACAGACAATATAAGCCCATGTATTTTTTTTTTGTCATTATAAGAAAGAAACCTTTTAATTCTGAGAGAAAAATAATTACGTGTCAATTGAATTTGTACAGACAAAGAACCTCAAAAGCTTCGCTCGATAATTGTTAGCGTGTCTGTTTACTATATGTGTAGGCCCCTACCAAATCAATAAAACCGATTACCGATTGCTTAAAATAATTGTTCATGCTATGATTATTTACACGTATTAGTCCCGATTATTGATTACTTATTAATAACTATTGAGAAATATGTTTAGTAAAATAACAGTTAATATAATTAATAAAAAAGGTTGTATTTAAAATCAACAGTTAAAGCTCTGAGAATCCTAATTTTGGTTTAGTAATTATAATTGACAATATACAAGTTTTTGTTCAGGAAAGCTGGTTGATTTATTTTATGTGGTTCGATCTCTTCTTGGGGTAGACAAGTTTATCAGACTAAAACAGTATGTGTGAGGCAATTGACCGAACAAACACATTCAGAAAGCGTTTAACTAGTTCCTTCAGGTGAGGGAATCTTGTTTCTTCTTTACATAACTGGCGAAAGTTGAAATTAAATTGTTAGTTTTATCAACGGTATGAACTTTTATTTCTTTATCGGGTTATGTAATCTTTGCATAGCCCACAGCACAGATGCATTGTGTATATAGGTGTTTTTTGCGATTTTGATCACTAAATTCCTACCTGGAAAATTTTGCTTTAAATTTTACTTAAAATACGGTTAAATAGGTTTAATAATTTCCGATACACTAATAATCACCCCATAAAGATGTATTGTTTTTCCCTACAATGTTACCGAGATAAGGGTTACGGGTTCGATTCTTGGCATGGTCGAAAACATTTTCATTGGTTAAATGTGGGCTCAATCTTACATAGTGACGAATTAATGGCTGGGGGCTGGATGTTGTGTCTGCTCTAGATTTAAGCTATTTTATAATTCTTGTACTGATATAATCATTAGGGTCAGCAAGTGCACTTTAAATACCTCGAATTCATTTTTTTTAAATCTAAGAGTAACTTTTTTTTTTCAATTTTATCTACTTATACGTATAGTCTACTACAAAATATATATAGACCTCTTGAAGAAAAGAAGGGACTCATACCTGTGGTTACGTGGATTAAGGTGTCAGGCTTGTCTGGTATGGGTTTTCTGGGCAAAATGTTGTCGGAATTCGAAAAATTGGACGGATGCGCTAATTTGTTTTTTTCCTGTATGGCTTCTCATTATTCCCCAATGCAAACCGGTAATTTTTTTCTCAAAATATACCTACCTCATCCCTTCTTTATTAGTGTGTAAAAATAAGGATAGCCTAAGTAGTTAGTAAGAAAGTATGCAAATATTTCTTACAATTGGATCTAATTTGATTATTTAACTTGCACTTTTGAACCAACAAACAATAGCTACATACTGCTCAACTTAACTCTATGACACACATAAAACCTTCAGCCCCTCGAAATGTGAAAGGAAAATCCAGATGAAGCTATAGTAAAAATCGTTTTAGATGGTTCCTAGTAATAGCTTTTTCTCTTTTCATCCTTACGTCAACTCCATTCATTTTAGGGTTGGATCTAAAATTCAAATAAGCCTTGTGGTGAACCTAATTAAAACACTTGATACCCAGTTTTAGCCTGATCAGTAAAATTGATTCGGTTCTTGGTTTAGACATAGACAGATGGCATAGCGAAACCATCTCTTTCGGATAAGGGTCTCATGAAACGTCATTATCCATCAAAATCTCAAAATCAATTTTCTTTATCGTAAAAATACATCATACTCTCTCCGATGGGTCATGAGAAATTAAAAATCACAAATACCTCAATATAAATTAATTGATTACTTATTATATTCAGTGTTCTGTCTTACGACAGACTTAGATCTTAGACTGAGCTTAGATCACCAATGCGACCTGTACTCTGTCTCCTCCTTGAGCACCCATAATGTTCTTATTTCCCTCAAGTCATCTAATATTTGAATCCTCCTTCTTCCTAAGCTCCTGTTTCCTTCAAACTTTCCTTCTATGATCTGTTGCAGAAGACATATTTCCTTAAAGATGCGTCCGATCCAGTTTAGTTTGTACCAATAAACCACATCCCAAATGGTTATATTCTAAGTACGACTACATTTGTCCCCCTGTTTGTACACCTGATCTTCTCAAGTCTTCTCCAGCACCATATGTCAACTCTCTACAAGTATTTATTTTCCATCTTCCTAAAATTCCAAGTTTCTGTTCCATACAGTTCTATGCTCACAATATAACGTTCCATCCATTTCTTCCTCAGTTCAAAGCTCAACTTGTTGGTCAACAGTAACCTGTTCTTGTTGAAAGCTTCCTTGGCCATGGCGATACTCGAATTAGTTTCCTTGGTGCAGTAAGCATATTTTGTCAACAGACTTCCCCGATACTTGAACTGCTCTATGTTTTCCTAATCTTGGTTTACAATTTTTATTTTCACCATTTCTTCATTTTCTGAAATCACCGTCACTTTTGGTTTCTCAATAACGATCTCTATACTATATCCTCTCCCTATTTCCACAAGCAGGTAACTCATTTCCTGCAACACTTCTTTATTTTTGGTTGTTTTTTTTAGTTTGAAAACTTTGAAATGGCAAAACTTTATAGTTTTATTTAGTGAACTTGAACTTTTATTTCGTGATTAATTTGAAAACTTTTTCTCTCAAATGAGATGTTTTACATCATTCTTAAGACATGCGTCCTTACCTAGAAAAATAAACAATATTTTTAAGCAAGAAAAACAATATTTTATATAATAAAAGTGTACATTTTGGAATAACTGTTTCGATTCATGATTTTATTACTTACCCTATGGCATCAGGAACTCAAAAGTTCATCACCGTAATTACAATAGTAGGCGACATATCGTTATCATGAGCTAGCTCTACCCAGTCCATCTCATTACACCCTATCTCTATCTTGAGCTAGTTCTACCCAGTCTCCCTCATTACACCCTATCTCTATCTTGAGCTAGTTATACCCAGTCTCCCTCATTACACCCTATCTCTATCTTGAGCTAGTTCTACACTGTCTCCCTCATTACACCTGATCTCTATCTTGAGCTAGTTCTACCCTGTCTCCCTCATTACACCCTATCTCTATCTTGAGCTAGTTCTACCCTGTCTCCCTCATTACACCCTATCTTCTATCTTGAGCTAGTTCTACCCAGTCTCCCTCATTACACCCTATCTCTATCTTGAGCTAGTTCTACCCAGTCTCCCTCATTACACCTGATCTCTATCTTGAGCTAGTTCTACCCTGTCTCCCTCACTACACCCTATCTCTATCTTGAGCTAGTTCTACCCAGTCTCCCTCATTACACCCTAACTCTATCTTGAGCTAGTTCTACCCTGTCTCCCTCATTACACCCTAACTCTATCTTGAGCTAGTTCTACCCTTTCTCCCTCACTACACCATATCTATTAAAGGTCCCTTCAAGTGTTACCCTCCCCTCTACTTCCCAACGGCCTCATCCCATTGGGTTTACCAGTCATTCACCTGAACAAGATTCTAGATTCTCTCATTCGTGCTGAATGTCGTGCCTAACAAAATCTTATTACTTGATTCTCCTAACAATGTATTGTTATGAGTAGGCTAAAGGTTATGTATCTCATAATAATGTCACGTCCTCCACTGCTCGGTAGCTTCATTCCTTTTTGGACAAAACATCTTTCTAAGCAACCAGTTTTCAAAAAAAAATTGGCCCTTAAGTTAATATTAATAATAATCATAAAAATAATAATAATTCCAATTTTATAAATATTAAAAGGTGTGATCCTAAAATTCATGTCTATTTATACTAAATCTCAAACCAATACACATCAATTACTCTACTTTAACAATAGTAAGCTTAAAGCATAATATATCAATGGTGACCACTTATAGCTCTTGAACTTTAATGATTTGGAACCATTGAATCACTATTTATAGATTATGATTATAAACTTGTTAAAATGGTGCTATAAAATGTTTTAATGGAACATCGCATCTTACTACCAGTTTGGACTGTTCACTAATAAAATATTAACTGTCGAACGGCCTTAAATCTTGCACGTGCTTTGTCAGAAAAAAAAACCCAAGATAATCTATATTAATCCTCATGCCTCGATTGGTTGTTACAGAAAGCATCCCAGACGCCCTGACCAATAGTTGCTCTAAATGCAGCGACAAGCAGAAGGATGGCACCAA
This sequence comes from Timema shepardi, assembly GCA_902151425.1. NCBI lineage: Eukaryota > Metazoa > Arthropoda > Insecta > Phasmatodea > Timematidae > Timema > Timema shepardi. The sequence continues at coordinate 41,378 of CABFVX010001425.1, read as the reverse complement.
GCAAGTTATCCGCTTCTTGTACCAGAAAAAACCGGAAGAGTGGAAACGACTTCAGGCGAGATTCGATCCTCAGAACACCTACTACGAGACTTACAAAGATGAGCTCAAACAGTTGTGAGCAGACAAGACTAAGACGGCGGTTCTTGTAATTTATAGCATTTGTACATTTATTTTCTTGAAACATTAGCTTAATAGAATAAATAAACTCTTCCGTGGATCGTGAGTCATTTCATTAGCAAACCCTTATAAGCTATTGTCGTAGTTTACATCCCTAAACCTCGTTTATTATGTAACAAGTTAGACCCAACATGTTGGGAGATATCTAGAAAAGTAAGCTGCGTTTATTGTCGCCAACTTGTTGGGCCAACATCCCGGATCCTTCCAACTTTTTTTAATCAGTCTTCACATTTCTAGACATGGATGACGACGTATTACTTGCCGTTTCTTGGTTTAATGTGTTGACAGGAAGTGTACTTTTGCAGTAAAAACAAAAAATGTAAGAAACGGTAGGAGGTTTGAAGTTTTTTTTGCTAAACGCCAAATTGAAGGTGTATACATGGGAATAATGAATTACCCACATATGCAAAGTGGAGCTGATAGTTTTGTACACATGTAATATCACAAAGAATAGAATACTTTGGATATACATTAATTAATTTAACTGTATTAGCCTTGTTACATTCCATGATCACAAAATTATGCAAGCCCCGATTTTAAAAGTCAAAACTAATCTGAAAACAAAACACGTACTTCGCAGAGGCTAGAGACTGACGACTCTCTAACGCATGCGCAGATCCTCCCAGCTCAGCCAACATGTTGGGTTGGTCGTTTATTATCTCAGGCTATAAACTTACTTGACTCTCTAGCGCATGCTCAGAACCTCCCAACTCAGCCAACATATTGGGTTGGTCGTTTATTATCTCAGGCTAGAGACTGACTTGACTCGTTAGCGCAAGCGCAGAACCTCCCAACTCAGCCAACATATTGGGTTGGTCGTTTATTATCTCAGGCTAGAGACTGACTTGACTCTCTAGCGCATGCGCAGAACCTCCCGACTCAGCCAACATGTTGGGTTGGTCGTTTATTATCTCAGGCTAGAGACTGACTTGACTCTCTAACGCATGCGCAGAACCTCCCAACTCAGCCAACATATTGGGTTGGTCGTTTATTATCTCAGGCTAGAGACTGACTTGCCTCTCTAACGCATACGCAGAACCCACCAACATGTTGTTACAATATAAACGAGGCTCAAGTCAATCCAGAGCATGCCATTATGACATAACCTATCAATTCATACTTTCATCTATCCCAACTAAGCAGTAGAATATTCACACTAGGCCATGTTTTAACAACATTGGTTGTTTTTCCAAGTAGCGAAACATAAAGCGGTGTCAAAACTAGTATCTTAGGGGAAACACACTTCTCTTGTGGGTATACACAGGCGAGTTTTGGAACTAGGAGAGGAGAATGGGGAGTTGGACAGACGTACACCAGTTGCTAGTGGGGATAGTCCAAAGTGTTACCAACTCTAACCAACTTGTAGGTGGAATATCCCACAGCTTGAGTCCCTGTTCTGTACGGTGGAAGATGCCGCAACCCATCTTAATGTCACAGATAGATAACAACAGCACAGTGCCAGACGGTTGGGTGTTCGACACCAGTTATCGTTATATCACCGAAGAAGATAGGTCAAGGCACGGTCTGCTGAGTAGGGGCATTGTCAAAACGAGTACCTTTATTCCAAAATCTTTTAATTAGTTCTAAATCCTACATCACATTATACACTAGTAGCCTAATTAATCTACTTCAATAAAACAGACAAAACGAGCCCCACAATTATTTTCCACCACCTATCTACAGCACCAAGCCCATCCTGATATGAGAGGCCCACGGTAAGGGGTTGCAATACAATAATAATAATAGGATTTTGGTAGGAAGAACAATTTTAATATAGGAATACTCAAGTTTTGTTGTTTTCAGCT
>CABFVX010001425.1:13876-39365 GCA_902151425.1 Timema shepardi | reverse complement strand
ATATATATATATATATATATATATATATATATATATATACATGGATTAGATGTAAGATAGTTTTTAATAAATCAAAAAGTAATATCAGCTGCAAAAAATATGATTGAATATTCTAAGTTAATCTTCCAACCGAAATCGGGGTATATTTTTAAGACCTTCCAATATTGCTTCCAAGAACGGATTAAAATTAAAATACTGTCGATAATAACTCCCTTTGTACTTTATACAAGACTGTTTAAATGGTAGTTCTTTTTAAAGCTGTGAAAAATGTTATTTTACCTTAAATAGTGGGAAGAAACTTAGGCTTCTCGAAAACAAAGCACCTAGTCAAATTTTTAGGTGAAATATTGATTAAAATAACGGGTAGTTGCAGGTGTTACAAAATGATGAGATACATACCATGAACACATCCTTGGACATTGTTAGGGTGATCAACACTATCAGGTTATGGTGGGAAGGATACGCAGCGTGAATGGGGAAAAAAACTAGAATCGCATTCAAGGACGGGTAAACCCAATGTGAATAGACCTTTGCGAAGACCTAAACGCAGATGAGAGGATAACATCAGAATGAACCTGAGAGAGAGATGGTGTAATGAGGTGGACTGGATATAACTAGCTCGAGATAGGGATAGGGTGTAATGAGGTGACTGGATAGAACTAGCTCGAGATAGGGATAGGGTGTAATGAGGTGACTGGATAGAACTAGCTCAAGATAGAGATAGGGTGTAATGAGGTGACTGGATAGAACTAGCTCAAGATGATAGGGATAGGGTGTAATGAGGTGGACTGGATAGAACTAGCTCGAGATAGGGATAGGGTGTAATGAGGTGGACTGGATATAACTAGCTCGAGATAAGTATATGGTGTAATGAGGTGTACTGGATAGAACTAGCTCGAGATAGGGATAGGGTGTAATGAGGTGACTGGATAGAACTAGCTCGGGATAGGGATAGGGTGTAATGAGGTGTACTGGATAGAAATAGCTCGAGATAGGGATAGGGTGTAATGAGGTGACTGGATAGAACTAGCTCGGGATAGGGTGTAGTGAGGTGTACTGGATAGAACTAGCTCGAGATAGGAATAGGGTGTAATGAGGTGACTGGATAGAACTAGCTCAAGATAGATATAGGGTGTAATGAGGTGACTGGATAGAACTAGCTCAAGATAGAGATAGGGTGTAATGAGGTGACTGGATAGAACTAGCTCGGGATAGGGTGTAGTGAGGTGTACTGGATAGAACTAGCTCGAGATAGGAATAGGGTGTAATGAAGTGTACTGGATATAACTAGCTCAAGATAAGTATATGGTGTGATGAGGTAGACTGGATAGAACTAGCTCGAGATAGGGATAGGGTGTAATGAGGTGACTGGATAGAACTAGCTCGAGATAGGGATAGGGTGTAATGAGGTGGACTGGATAGAACTAGCTCAAGATAGAGATAACTTGTAATGAGGTGGACTGGATAGAACTAGCTCGAGATAGGGATAGGAAGTAATGAGGTGGACTGGATTGATCTAGCTCGAGATAGGGATAAGTTGTAATGAGATGGACTGGATAGAACTAGCTCGAGATAGGGATAGGAAGTAATGAGGTGGACTGGATTGATCTAGCTCGAGATAGGAATAAGGTGTAATGAGTGGGACTGGATAGATCTAGCACTAGATTGGGATAAAGTGCAAGGAGGTGGATTGGAGACCATAATTTAATTAAGTGAAAAATGACAACCTAGACAAGGGAATTTAAGCCATGACCTTTGGCTTTGCACGCCAATGCTCTCATGTTCGTGGCTATTGTCCACTAGTTTTGGGTGTACTGAGCCTTCTTGTGCTAGCTGGTCAAAGTATTGGCCACTCAGAGATATCTACAATCACAGTCCACGGCGACCCGTGGCTGACAGTACGCCGCCATGCACTTAGTAATATTAATTGTTGTGTATAACAAATTGTTACGTGGTTAATATCCATAGGATCAACCCTGGTAGCTGAAACCAGAGGTCTTGGGTTCAATCTCTGTGTTCAGTTTTAGCATTTTTTTTACTTTGAATTTGATTCAGCCATTATGACTGATCCCAAAAAAAATGATTATTTTTAATAACCAGTTTTAAATCAACTTTTAATTATTTATTCCTTTTAACAATTGACGACAAACATTGTGTTTATGATTTTATTAGTCACATTATTTTATTGGTTCAATTTATATCCCTACGTATTCACTCCATTATACTACTATAAAGCAACATGGCTCACTGAATCACTCACTGACATTAATGCTTACCCACTTACAGATGAGCTAGAAACTTGAGATTCTGGACACTTCTATCATCTAGACTGTAACCGACGGGAAAATCCCAAAGGTTTAAAAAATTGTAGTCTCCGAAAGAAAATCAAAATGGTGGAGCAACTTTAAAGTCGGTGTGAACCTTTCTTTGGATGTCTATTGTGGGTAAATGGCAAGGCCTATCAAAAAACGGATTACACCAGTAGCTACGGATTTAGCGACATCCACAAGTTTGGTCCTGCTACTTGTAGTCATATCTCCATCGGCTATATCTTAGATAAAGCTTGATGTTTAGATTTTAGGTAAATTTTGCATATTTTAGACGTATTTATTAATTTTCTGACACACTTATGGGACAGCTATAATCATAAAATTTGGCAGACATATTGGTACATTCAATTTCCATAAGCATGCTAAATTTTATGATTCTAGATACCCTATAAGTATGGATAAACTAAAATAATGTGTTAAAAATACAATATAATACTGGTAAATTTAAATCATTACGTTTAAAACAAGGCTGAAATTACATTAATTTATATCCAATTACAAATAAAACTCACTGGGGGTTTGGGACGGAGCGCTCAACAAGCAACGCGAGTTCATTTTTTAAAAAGCATCTAAGTTTTTTTAATTGTATTTATTGTCAAACATCAAATAACTCAAGTAGGACTATTTATACTTGTTTATTATTTTCATTCTAAATGCTGGTTACATCCACGGAAGATGTTCTTATTATATATATATTGTATATAAAATATTATATAATATACAATATATTATATATTATATAATATATATATTACCCATATAATATATAATATATAATATATATATATTACCCATTATTCCCATAATTCAAATATTCACCAACTTTTAATAATACTAATAAAATGTGAGTGTGTTTGCCTGTCATGAGCATTGCGTGATAAATACTTCTACTTTAACCCTAAACATCCACTAAGAGAGGATAAAAAGGCAATGGGTAGATGACATTATTTATAAGTACAGAAATATAAAATCCGAAAATACACAAGTAGGGAACGGGTATTGGCCCAGATGAGACTAAATTTTGAAGTATTAAGTCACAGATAATATTTAACGTCCCTCAAGAAGGGAATAATAAACTCAAAGTATAACAAGTAAATATGGCAAAATTATTCAATTGAAGATTATGCTAAATTTTCCCTAGTAGAAAAGCTCAGCAGGTATTATATCAATACTCAAAGTCATAGCTTTAAATTTACAACAAATAAGTGCCAGCGTCACCTAGTTGCCAATAAATTAAGTAAAGTACAGGTAAACGTTAAATCATGCCATCTAGTGGCTTAACTACAAGTTAAATTAAAATCGAGTATAGCGCCCTGGATACAAAGCTACTAAACAAGGAATCTAAACAATTAAACAACGCCATCTTGTGACAAACAAACTAGCTATATATTAATTCTACAAAGTGACCTCAAAGGAAATAAACACGATGGTAAGACTAAGAGTCTATAGTTATTTTTTTGTTAGCAACAATTTAGTTAATATTTAAGTAGAAAAGATAGTTTTTGAAAATATGTAAAAAAAGTTTTAAGCCAAAAGAAAGTTTTGAATAGATGCAGAACAAATCTGCGGTAAATATTGTTACACTAGCCCCATGACTTCTTTGGTGCTGACTGACAGCTCACAGCTGACTTCTGACAGTCAACATTTAGGTATATACCTAAATTTTGACTGTCAGAAGTGACAGCTGCTAAACACCTGTTTTTGCAGATCATATGGCTCAGCGTAGGGATACATAATTTGGTCTGGTAACTTTTCAAAGCTGTCAGTCAGCACCTAAGAAGCCGTGGGGCTACTGTACCTACGCTGAAGCCAGTGGTATAGTGAGTCAAAATATAGATGAAACTTGTCAATATATAGTCCAAGAAAATCACCACGCGATCCTTGGGATGGATTGAGAGGAACGCAAAGGAGGGTAGAGAGGGATAATAAAGGGCGAACATGGTGCACTCCTTGACCCTATGGAACGCCTGGTGCGGGTCTAGATGATTCTAGTAGAAGGCAATGGAATGTTCTACCCTTTTCTACATGAGTCTCGGGGCTTCGTTGTGCAGAACCAGTGGCATGACCCGCAATGCTGGGCTCGGGGCCTCTCGTCAGTTAAATGGGAAGATACGACCGAATTATATCTATTTTGAATGATCTCCATTCAAACATTTCTTAAAAATGCTCCATAAATTTAAAAAAAGTTTGATTTGTATCTATTCTCATTATATTCCCTAAATCCTTAATTGTATCCATTCTGAGTGGTCTCCATTAACAGGTTTCAAATAAATGACCTTAACAAAACTCCTGATTTGTATCCACTATAATTATCTGCGTTATATCCACAAAATCATGAATTGTATCCATTCTGAATAGTTTCCATTAATACATTTTCTTAAACAAGCACCACAAATAAAAAGTCTGACTTCCATCCAATATAATTATTTGCGTCTTATTCACAAAATACTGAATTGTAACCATTCCGATTTGTATCAATTTAATCACGGTGCCACACACACGTCTGATAGATGGCAGAAGCAGAGTCTCTACTTAACTCACTAAATGTTTACTAGAGCGCAGTACTATCACAATTTTAATACAAAATAAATATATATATTTACTTATTGGTTTGTGATTTTTTTAATGAATAATAAAAGGGTACTTCACAAATAAGTGCTTTTTTAAAAATAATTATGATTTAATTTAAAATTGATAGATGGAGTATCATTTACTAAAATAAGTTAATTTGAGGGTAAATTACCGATGCCAGTTTTAGGACTGATTGTCTGACTGACAATGTGCATCAATATTTACAACGAGACTGTACATGGTCTTTGTTGCCATAATTATTTTCATCAGTTCCAGCATGCCTTACAACTAATTACAACTATTGAAAAACCTATTTTTATTCAACTATGACAACCTGGACACGTGAATCGAAACCCAAACCTTTGGCTTTGCACACCAATGCTGTACCACTGAGGTGCATAAACTTGGCCCCATCCATGAAAGCACTAACGACTGGACCTTATGCAATCGTTAGTGCTACGTCAGTGCTGCTAAGTAAACAACAAAATGACGTTAGTGATACATTTTTGAGGAATTTATAAGTCAAAACCATTGGGGGAGGCCAAGTTGACGTCAACCTGGCCCCGACCATCATCTTACGGAGCAAAATTAACTACAAAACATAATGCAATAAATGCTACGTTAGTGCTAGTTATTGAATGTAAAAATGTCGTTAGTGCTAATTTTTTTGTGGAAGCTTTATGGTAAAATCAGTTGTTGGGGTGAAGTTGACGTCAACCTAGCCCCGCCCACTATCTTACGTTTCAGCATTAACATCAAAACTAAATGCAATCGTTGAAGCTACGCTAGTGCTGATCAATGAACACAAATAGTTCGTTAGAGTTACATTTTCATGGGAGTTTTAAGTCAAAATCAGTTTTCAGGGCCAATTTGACTTCAACCTGTTCCAGTGCAACACTAACGACCAATTCTAATGCAATCATTAGTGATACGTTGCCACTCATTTGACAAGAAAAATTGTAAGTACTAAAATTATGGTTGAGTTACAGTCCATAACAATGTTTTAGGTTTGCACTATCGACAGGTTTATACTAGATGCAAACCGTATTACACCCATTTAACCTAAGGTTAATCTTATTACCAGGTTTTCTCAACTGACATGAGTGATAGCAATCATATTATTATATAATATTAAAGGTATTAATACACTGATAAGACTTTACTTATTACATTTAAAATAAAATCTACGATACAAATTAATTAACATCTATAATGATGACTAAACAGTTTTGAGATTTTAACAGTGTAGTAAAAAGTAAATGAAAATTTCTGAAAATTACTGTCTTTAAGCTATTGCTCTATGTTTCCATTGATATCATTACTATTTATTTTAATTAAATAATTAAACAGTGAAACCTTGGTGGATTATTATAGTTATGTTTAAGAATTATAAAACTAGCTACCCATCACACCCACTTCAGTGGTCGCGTGGTCCAACACAACGCTCTTGCAGTAGACTGGACTGCCGATGACGGGGAGATCAAGGTTTTGATTAAATAATTGATTTGGATAAGGATTCATATCACGATACGGATATAATCACTTTTTGTTCACATCCGTGTTTTAGTTGAATAATTTCAACACAAAACATTTATTGTAACATAACTATAATAATTACATATATTATCTCGTGGACTTTTTTGTTCAGATTAGTGAGAACGTTCAATATGTATAGTATTTTTTTATGTAATACCAATAGTTTTTGCAGCGCACGCGGAGAAAGCATATTTTTAGGCAATTTTTTATACCTTGTGTAAAACTATTGACATTTTTATGAGAAATAAATTAAATTTTCAAAATAAAATATAGCCTATGTTACTCGCTGATAATGTAGCTTTATATTGGTGAAAGAATTTTTAAAATAGGTCCAGTGGGTTTTTGAGTGTGTCCATTACAAACAAAAAAACAAAAAATCTAATCTTTCCTCTTTATAATATTAGTGTAGCTTATGAGTGAGATAGGTCACTTTACTTCCCATCTGTAATTTCTTACCATTCGAGATTGAAAGTTTTTTCTGGGAATAAGGGAAGAATGAGCATCATTCTAAAGTTTGGCATACACTTTGTATATTAATTTATTTTAGTAAATGCTTAACCATATACCAATTTTAAACTAAATCATTATTATTGTTAAATTAACTACTTTTTTAAAAAAGTACCCATTTATTATTCATTTGAAAGAAAAACCTATATTTAAAACTTACCTTTTTTTATATTAACATAGTGATAGTGCTGCTCTCTAGTAAACACTTAGTGAGTTAAGTAGATTCTCTACTGCTGCTGCCATCTATCATCTATCAGACGTGTGGCCAGTGGGGGATTAAAAGCCCTGAGACTCCTAGACCACAGACAAAGAAACCTAGGCCCAATTAGCTCTGCACCCCCCACACACAAAAAAATTAAGTCTTATCTGATGTTTTGGTCCCTGTACTCCTTTCGGTGTTCCAGTATGAGCTAGAAATCACTGGAACTTTATCCAGCCGACATGTTTTGGTACTAGAAACAACGTACCATATTAATAGAACTGAAATTAAAATTAAAGACTTGCTGAAAAATGAAGGTTGAAACAAGCCTAAAATTAAGAAAAAAGAGGAATGTAATCCATAGAACAAAAGAAATAGATAAAGCAGCAATATAACTATCAACATCAGATAAGACTTAGATAATTATCAAACTAATGTAAACCTTTATGGAAACTTCTTGAACTCTGGAATGTTACAATTCAAACCACTCATCAATTTTGTATAATTTATTTTAAATTGCTGTCTTAAATTGTCCCAAAGTTTAACATATTTCATAACTAGTTCGTTACTGTTATATTTATTTAAAATTTTACTTTTATTTTAAAATAATAGTAATTAATAGTGTATTATGTCATGTTATCAGTTTGTACCTATTCGACTCAGATCACAACACTCGTTGTAAAAGTAAATAGTTAATACCAAAGTATGTTAACGTCCTGTAAGGGTTAATCATGATCTCAATTATACGTAATAATTTATTTATCAATTATCTAATTTGAACCATACTTTCATAAATTATAAAAGATAATATCTAGGTCTTGACTTATATTATAATAAGAATTAAGTTAGCATCTGTCAAACTGATTCGAAAATTAGTTGAAATATTTATGTAATGTAGAAATATCTAAGTTTTATCTGTGTTTGTGTGCCATTACTCCATTTTGACTTCCAGCACTGGAAAAAGTCTGTATTACTTCATTCCGACAAGTTTCGATACTATGGTACCTCCTAATAGCTCCTAATAATAATGAGTTAGCAACACATAGTGTTTTTCCCAACGACATAATATCCATAATTATGATACTATAAAGGTGACCTGGTGGTCTAGGGGTACGGTGTCAGACTTCTGTGCTGGAGGTCCGGGGTTCAATCCTCGGTTTCAGCACAGAATTATTTAATGGCCAAACCCTTCCTTCACCTCTAACAAGATCATTAATCATAACTTGTGAATGTGGGGAATGCCAGGCCTCCACCGTGGTTCGGATCCCATGTTAAACTGTTGGTCCTTCATTTCATCTCACAATCACCCTACCATTACCCATTAGCGTAAGCACGTATAACCCGAACGGGTAGTAAGATTTGAGGCTATAAATAATAATAATAATAAATATGGTACCATAGTACCGAAACTTGTCGGAATGAAGTAATCCAGACAATTTTTCCAGTGCTGGACGTCAAAATGCAGTAATGGGACACAAACAGAGACAAGACGTAAAGCATTCTACATTACATAGATACTTAAACTAATTTTCTAATCATTGGCAGATATTAACTTAATTTTTACTATTTGATTTCAAAACAAATCTGGACTTAAGAACAGTGTTCATATCACGTTTTATTGTGTATTATATTCTTTGTATTAATATTTTAATGTGTCAACTTATATTTTAAGAATATTCATCAACTCGTTTGAGCATTATATATTTAGTTGATGATGCATTATAATTTTTTCTAATTGTTCATATCATACACTATTATGTTTCTTTATTAAAATTTCATTTAAATTGAACATTTTAGTGCTTGTCAATTTCACGTAATCCCTATCATGTATCCCTACGCTGAGCCATATGATCTGCAAAAACATGTGTTTAGCAGCTGTCGTTTCTGAGAGCCAAAATTGAGGTATTATACCTAAATGTTGACTGTCAGAAGTCAGCTGTGAGCTGCCAGTTAGCACCAAAGAAGCCATGGGGATACTGTAGATAACGCGAGAAAAGGGTAGTATTCTTCCAGTTTGTAAATATTTTTTTTTAGCTAAGTTAAACAAAATATTTCTCCAGTAGAAACAGAGAGTTTATTTCTCTTCCCAAGTGACAGACAGTACTTGAATTTCTCTTGATGGTGTCCTGGAGTTTATTGACAAGTTTTTATCTACATTTAAAATGTTTTTCATCCAATGGTGCTATGAGCATGACAGATATTCAACAAATGATGAGATCAATATGTGTATAAAATTAAATTATATATTTCTACTGGAGAAATATTTTATTTATTTTATCCAAAAAAATTTCTATGAAAACTGCTAAATTACTGCCCATGATTCTCTCCACCAAACGTTAATCAAGGAGCTATAAATATATTTTCCACCATTGTAAACATTGTAGGTAACCTAAATAATTGCTATTCTAAAGCAACCTTTGAGCAGAAAATGTACCTGAGTTTCATAACAAGGAGTTTGTATTAACGATATCAAGGTCACTCAGCTCTTGTTACAGTCGCTACAGATGAAACAAGAGATTTAACTATACATAAATTACAAATAAATATTTGCAATAAAAAATACTAGCCATTAATAAAACAAATTAGAGTTGAATCAAAACATATATAAATTCTAAGAATAAGATGTTCGAGTCTTCGATTCCTTGAATCACTCAAATTCCATTGTAATCGGGAGATTCAAGATTCGTAAAATCTCATAAAAGTATCTCAAATACAACTTGTTATAAAGACCTTGACTTGAAACAACAATTTTAAGCAATTATTGGTAAAACGAATAACTATATTGACTTGTTGAGAGGTGATGAACTTGAAAATTTTAAAAAAAAGTATTAATATAATTTACTTAAACTAAAGTGTTATCTTTGTTGTTTATGACGTAGTAAAAATGACAAGCAAAATGTAATTTGTCAGTGACACTAAGCCTTAAACAACACTTATCAAATTGTATTTACATATTTTCATTTTAACTTAAATTGTGAGTTTTTAAATATTAAAAGATTCAAATTTGAATTCGATATTCGAAAGAAGATTTAAGAATTGGATTCGAGAAATATAGGATCCAACCCATCTATATTCAAGCCAGACACAGAATGAGATAAAATAAAACTATCCAGATATTAATAAAGGAGTGTTAATTTTATTCATGGTAAGAAATGAAGTAATTTGATCACTATTGACTATTGGAACATTTATAAATTAAAAACATGTTTATTTAAGTAAAGTTGTTATAATCATTGTTTACATGTCAAACGATAAACTTACTGAACTAGTTCCTGACCTACACTTTTATTAATTTGAATTAACAGAGGCCAATCAATAAAAAATATTGGGTGGGACTTCTTATCACAAGGGAACTATAGTGATTAGAAATCAAATATTCAACAATTACAACTCATAAGTTTTTTTTTAAATTCAAATGTTTTAATATAATTTTGGTTGACTTACGGCCGTAAAAGAAGGGGCACGCTCTCTGAGCCTAGCTTTGTGGAAACCGGCTGATTGACTCGAGAAGGCTATTTGGGTTTTCTCTCTAGGGAAAACATGTTTGAAACTAGCTTTTTTTAGTGTATCTTGATGGCACGTAGCGCTCCCCGTGAGGAATGACTCAAGCTCTCGCAATGAGCGCAGCCATTTTAACCTGGAAGCTGTATGTGTGTGGTGTATATTTATCTGTGTCTTCGAGGCGCAAGGAAATTGGACAAAGTGGTCACGATCACTTTCTAATCACTGGAAAAGGAAGGGGTGGACTAATTGTTGGCTTCTGTGCATGAGGACAAATATTAACGATAGTTGTCAGCTGTTTGGAGGAAACAATTTTGGGTGGTAAAGTTGAAATTATTTATTCCGTGGTCCGGCAAGTTTTTAATCTACCGTCAGTAGTTTGAAGGGTGGCCACCAGGACGCTGCTATTACCAGTACAAAGGCGCCAATGTTGTTTACATCTTCAGCAGAGTGTTTTTGTTATATAGCCTTGATTTATCTTTTATTCAGACGGTATATTATTAGCCTTTGATTGTGTTTTCCAAGAAACCAAGAGTCGTGGAAAGTTGTGTTTTATTTCCTGTTTGAAGTTTTACTCTACCTTTTATGACATAGCGATAAATCTAGAACTATATGGTAAGTCTGGGGGATATACGTAAAGGGTAGAGGGGTCGTAGGAGTCGAGTTAAGTGATTCGGTACTTTTCAAGTCCGAAGGGTGCTGGACTGAAGTGTTTCAAATGAACACACATCTAAAAATAGGTTTGGTTGAATCAAGACATCCAAAATAATTGTTCAATTTTATTTTTTGTTTTAAATCAGTGAACATATTCAAAATTATAATATTTAATTTATTAAATTGAAATTAATACGATTTTAATCTAATTCAACACACACAAAATATTGTCTTGTGTGGCCTATAGTGGTTTCCTACCATTTGCCAAATATGTAGTCAGTTCAAAAGTCGTCCGACAATTCGGGGCCTTAAATAGTCATTTTACCATTGAAAAAATATATGACTTCTGCTCCATAGTAAGCTTTTTCCAATGATGGTCTCGCTTCTGAGCTACTATAAAGTTACAGATTCTTAAAGAAATCTTTATTTTAACACCATATCACTAAATATGTCGACCACTGTGGCATTCCTCGTGTTCTTCGAAGTCTCTGAGATGGGCTCGTGGTGATGATTCAAACATGTTGTCTGCCGTTGTATTTTTTCTTGTACTCTCCCTGAGGGTCGAACTCGGCCTCCAGCTGTTTCCATAGCTCTGGTTTGTTGTCGATCAAGAAGTGGATAACTTTGTCAGAGCCTTCCTTCTGTTTCTCGCTGCACTTGGAACAGTCCGTGTGGAGGGCGTCAGGCAGGTTGGCTGAAAGAATACAAGCAATCGGTCACAAAACTTATAAATACCGTCTCTATGATAAAATGGTTGGTAGGTTCACTCTGATTGCATCACAAATTGTATGTACATTAATTTATGGTATCATTCTTCTATTTAAGGTTGGGTTATTAGTTTTATTATAATATATTATTATTATTACTCCAATTAACACATAATTGTTATATAAATTGATTTGTAAGAGACTAGTGGGAAGACCTAAACAAATATTGGAGGTTAATATTAGAATGTACCTGAAAGATATAGGGTGTAATGAGGTGGACTGGATAGAGCTAGCTCAAGATAAGGATAGAATGTAATGAGGTGGGCTGGATACAACTATCTTAAGATAGGGATAAGTGGGGTAATGAGGTAGAATGGACATAAATAGCTCAAGATAGCATACTTTTGTAAGTCAGACTAGGAACTCTAGAGTTTATGAGGCCATAAAGTAAGCCATAAAGTAAGTATCTAATTCAGCAATCTCTTTCTGACAAAATGAGGCAAAGTTTACCACTTCTTTTTTTTTTAGCCAAAGATCAATATTAATACAGTGGTTTTTTAATAAAATATAATGAACACTTAATTAATACATAAAACAAAAATTATTTATTTAATACTGTTTTTAAGAGCAAATTTTCACAACAAAGCATATGTTATTTTTAGCAATCAATGTGTACTATATAATATAAATATGCCCAAAAATTCACCAACTGATATATTTTACCCTAATAATTAGTTATCTGGTGCTCAGTAATTAATCCTCTACTTTTTTATTTCTCTCCTCTCCCAATCAGATGGACCTTAGGGAAAGGAGGATGTCTCCTTTCTTTACCCAATAGTCACACCGCCTTACTATAGATCTCTAGCGGTCAGATATGAAACTAATATTTAAATGCATCAGTGTTGGATTGTCTTTAAGATGCAAAGTCGCGTGACCCCCAATCACCCCAACCAGTACCCACTTATAATAATCTCTGCCCAAACACCCGAGTACATAGTAGACAATCCCTCGCGTTAGCATGGCCGACTCTCATATCGGTGTCACACGGTATAAGGCGTCACACTCACACAGGAAGTAGAGGTATCCAATCTCGTATGGGCATAGCAAAGTTGGGTTTTTTTTTTCCATAAATATTTTCCCACATCTCTCCTTCCATGCAAACTAAGGTAAATAATCCAAAATATTCTACCTTCCTCAGCTCTACTCTCTTAGCATAACCACATCCGCGGATAGTCCGGATACATAAAATCCAATTACGTAGGAAGGAACTTATCTGATAACGATAAAAGGTTACTAGATCCACTTTTTCTTATTCATACATCAATTCATATGGTCTGCAGAAGTCATTTTTAAAATCTACATATTCTAAATAACTATAAAAAATAAAATATTAGCCATTTCAGCCATAAAAATATAAGTGTGAATTCTCTAAAAGCGCCCTTCTTTGGAAAATTGGACTGTACTAGTACGAATGTGTACCAAGAGCATAAATTGAGATTTTTTGAGAACAAAGCTCTGAGAAAGATATTTGGTCCTAAGAGGGATGAACAAATAGGAGAATGGAGAAAGTTAGATAAGGAAGAACTTTATGGCATCTATACAGCCCCAAACACTATTTACTCTTCCCGATTTTGAGGATTTGTTTACAGCGTCTTACTACCTATTCAGGTTAAACACATTTATAATAATTACTCTAATAGGGTGGGGATAAGAAAGAAAGCATTTTAAAGGTAATCTACCTGTATTTGCATGGAAAGAGAGTGGGAAACCAATAGGAAAAACCACCCTAAGTAGACCCGAACGGAATTCAAACCCCGATCTCACCGTCTTCAGCAGGCCAGTCTAACCGGAGAGTAACGCCTTAGACCGTTTGGACACTGAAGCGGCTCACAAACATATTAAGGTTAATCAAGGCACGCAGCCTGGGGTGGGGTGGTCATGTGGCACGTATGGGTGATGATATATATATATATGAAACTTTTTAGTTGGGAAACTTGAAGAAAAGAGAGCCCTTGGCTATCCAAGACATTGATGATAGAATAAATTGAGTAAGGATTTGAAGGAGGTTTGGTGTCAGGATAGGGATTCCATGGAGGTTTCTCAGGATAGGGTTGAATTTTCGTCACATGTTGATATCAACCGTTGTTGAATATATGTCATGAGCATGTTGACATTATCTAACAAACATTTTAAATTAAAAGAGAGATTATTATTATTATTATTTAGAAATGCGTCTTACTACCCATTCGGGTTATACGCTTAAGTACTAATTACGATAATGTTCTAGGAATTAGGAAGGTTGCATTTTAGAGAAAGTGAACTCGCATTTGTGTGGAGGGAAAGGGGAAAACAATTTAGGAAAAACAGCCCCCGGTTCACCCAACCGAGATTTAAACCTCGGTTTCCCCCATCCTCGGCAGTTTAGCTCAACACAAAATAAGCGCGTTAGCTAACTACGTCACCGAATAGAGAAAATGAAGAGAAAAAGTTGTCATTATATTCCAGAACACCCTTTACAGATAGCGAGGAAATTTTTATGTCACCATGTGAAGATAATTAAATTTTATGTTTGTACTGATACAAAGTTTTTTTTATATCGGGGGTGACCTGGTGGTCTAGGGGTAAGGTGTCAGACTTCTATGCTGGCGGCCGGGGTTCAATCCTCGGGCTCGGCAAAGATTTATCTGATTACCAAACCCTTCCTTCACCTCTGACAAGACATCTTGTGAATGTGGGGAATGCCAGGTCTCCACCGTGGTTCGGATTCCACGTTAAACTGTAGGTCCTCCATTTCATCTCACAATCACCCTACCATTTGCACATTAGCGTAAGTGCGTATAACCCGAACGGGTAGTAAGACGCGGTGCTAATAATAATAATAATAATAATAATTTTATATAGGCCAAAAAATGTTTTACCCTAAAACAACTGCAACAAAAACACAAGTTCCTTCTCGCGTCCTCTTTCATCCCACTTTAAGGCCAGTGAGTTAGGGCAATTACATTTCAACAACGTTGAGAGCTTCTCCTCAACAATAACCCACAACAATAAATATAAGTTCTCGTGGAAAATTCAGAAAGCGGAAGACGATATCGTTGTTGGTAAATGTGTATCTTCCGGAAGTATGCTTCATGGAACACCTTGATGAGTGGAGATTTATATATCATCCACGGTACGTCCCAAATGATGACAATCAAAACAACATTGGCCACTTTATGGATAGCATCTTGAGAATCAAAGGTACGTCAAGCTTTAATTTGATGTGTTCCAAACCACGTGATATAACCAAGAACACAAAGGTGGTGTGCCTTGAGTAGTGGTTCATATATTATCCTTGAGGCGATTGGCCCTTTTCATTTACCGTGGAAATGCAGAGCCATGGGAACAGACGGTTATCTTCAAGAATGTTTATTGTTTTGCACTTTTATTTTCGGAAACGGTTTGTTCATGAATAGAAGGATGTTGATTATTTTATATTTTTTATATTCACACCTCCTCTATAATTTTTAAATTTTTCAATAGAATACTGACGGCTGCATAACAAAAAAAAAAGTAGCAATTAATAAACATTAATACATTATCTTAGAAGGGGTGTTGAAAATATTAACATAAAAATTTCCCTCGTTCTCGAGAAAACTGATATTTCCAAACGTATGATTTTTCTGCAAGACCTGTCCGATAGATAACTTCATCTACTGTTTCCGTGATCCATCTGTTCTTGTTGGCGCGGAAGGATACTTTGGTTGGTTGTGAAGCCACGCCACGCCTTTCACCCTCCCGCCCACCATCCCTCAAAATAGGTTTTAGACTTCTACTTGACAGGGCTGAGGGCCTTAAGGGGTCAACCATAAACCATGTAATGCTGTTGTAGAATAGAGAGGTGGAGCTCTAATCTATACAATATATATTGTCATATGGGTTAAGAAGGCTGTACCATGAAAAAATTCGGGAAATTGAATGATCATGAAACTCACGCGGGAAAATTATTTCACAGTTTTTTTGGGGGGGGAATTAATATTTTAAGATACAATTAAGGACTGTCTATCAATGTGATGTTTTTATACGTATTTAATTCTCATTAACAATATTATTTATTTACGAAAGTTAAATTAACCTTAGCTTCCTTTAAATTAGACGGATACCTAAAATTTAAGTATTGTTTATCTTACATCTATAATTCCTAGTAAGTAAAATATTAATCTTAATTAATTAAAAACCCTACTAGGCTACTTGAAGGTAATATCTATCTTTGGATAGATTTAAGTAAGGAAAACGTATGTTAGGTGAAAAATCAATGATAAAAGTGTCTTTAAAATATCAAATAATTCACGAATTACACCTTCGCCAGACTTATTTTACATCAAGACACGTTTATTTACATTATTGTTATTATTTGTAATGGAATACATTTGCTTTTGTACTTTAGATGATAATTGTTGGGTAGCCCAGTATTTTTCAAGACCAACAGAGCTTCTTGTGAGAGCTTTATAAACTAATACGTAAGAGGTAGCCAGACACACTGGCTCAGTTGAGAAATGATTTTGGTATTCTTATGAACAAGACTGTGGCTCAATTTTATTTGTTTAGATCAGCTTGAATATTTTGATGTTTTACTGTGTAAGTAGTTATTAAGATTCACGCCATGAATTTTGTATCCAATAATTTTGTTGGACAATCTTACCCAGAGTACCAGATGAGAATCGAGCCAGGGACCCTTAGGTTCGTAGTCAAGTGCCCTCCCCACTATACCGTGGGGCCAGTTAGTTTTAAATGTATACATGCATGTATCAG
This sequence comes from Timema shepardi, assembly GCA_902151425.1. Lineage (NCBI taxonomy): Eukaryota > Metazoa > Arthropoda > Insecta > Phasmatodea > Timematidae > Timema > Timema shepardi. The sequence goes on along the minus strand of CABFVX010001425.1, from coordinate 22,569 downwards.
ATTGTTGTACCACGTTGTAAGGGCCAGGTTCATAGATTGATTACGCCTCATGTACGGTGCTATTCTAAATTTAGGACGACATCTAGACCAGAATTGAATGTGCCAGTTTCATACGCGAGACTGGCCTATTTCATTCGAGCTTAAGTGGGTGCCATCTTGTATCTTGGCACAGTAACATTGGCAGCATAATGGCACAAATAAAATGATTGAAAATTAGTGTTATGGTCGTCATGGTTTTGTTTTCATCAGTTCCTAAATATTGGATTTGATGTTTGACAGAGCATAGCTCAGATCACTTTTTACTTCAAGTAAATAACACTTTAAGTTTTATGAAAATCAAGAATAAAGAATTGAACATCCGGTGGTGTTGCACGTGGCCGCAATGGTAGCTGTGGTGAAGGGTTGATATGAGAATTGAACACCCGGTGGTGTTGCACGTGGCCACAATGGTATCTGTGGTGAAGGGTTGATATGAGAATTGAACATCCGGTGGTGTTGCACGTGGCCACAATGGTAGCTGTGGTGAGGGGTTGATATGAGAATTGAACACCCGGTGGTGTTGCACGTGGCCACAATGGTAGCTGTGGTGAAGGGTTGATATGAGAATTGAACATCCGGCGGTGTTGCACGTGGCCACAATGGTAGCTGTGGTGAAGGGTTGATATGAGAATTGGGGGGCGAGTCCGAGGCTTGCGGGCTTGAAAATAAACACGAGTATGCGCACGGGCGTCTTAGTTTTGGCTGGTAAATTAATTGATAAATTACAATTACATGTGGGCAGTGTTTCCAATACCATAAGAAAAAATTATCTTACCTACTTCGAGAAAGGGATTACTAAAAATATGTCCACAATTGTATTATTGAATGATTTTTAATGTTATTTTCTAATGGTTCCATGCCCTCATTTGGAAGTGGTTCAAGCCCCACAACCACCTCATCCACTCTCAACCACAAAGATAGAAAATATCAACTCAATACCCGCACCGATAGGCACGCAGACTAGGCCGTCGGGTTATTTTTATTTTGTTTACCAATGATGGTCAGGACATAAGCAGCAGGAACATGGACATTGGATATAAGAAAGACCAGGATAGAGGAGGCCATAGGAATGAAGTTTGTGAGGAGCATGTTAGCTCTTACGAGGAGTAACAAGAGTAAGAATGAAGTTATTCGAGAAAGAGTAGGTGTACAGGAAGTACATGAGATAGTAGAGGAAGCAAGACTGAGATGGTATGGACATGTAATGAGGATATTGGAGTACATGAGATAGTAGAGGAAGCAAGACTGAGATGGTATGGACATGTAATGAGGATGTTGGAGTACACAAGATAGTAGAGGAAGCAAGACTGAGATGGTATGGACATGTAATGAGGATGTTGGAGTACATGAGATAGAAGAGGAAGCAAGATTAAGATGGTATGGGCATGTAATGAGGATGGAGGAGTACATGAGATAGAAGAGGAAGCAAGATTAAGATGGTATGGGCATGTAATGAGGATGGAGGAGGTAAGGATTCCAAAGAAAACGGTTGGTATGAACTATGTAGGAACAAGATTGCAAATACGGCCAAGAAAGAGATGAAGGAGCAGAAAACAGAAGTTTACAAGTGAGAGGAGAAGAATGAAAGCGATTAAAGGAGTAATAGTGGGGGATGAGTATTAGTTACAGAGTAGTACGGTGAGAAACCTTCCTCTTCTTTAATCTATTCTTCTTGCCCCTAATCAACTGTTTTCAATTATCTTCTCACGTCAGAGCTACTAAGCAGCCACCAAGCGATCTACCCTTTCTTCAAGTTATGCTTCTTGGCCCTAATCAGCTGTTACAAGTGATGGCTTTACATCAGAGAAATCTATCTCCTTTGGAATCTACGCGTTTGCTGAGATTAGCCTTGGTTCGGAAGTGAAATTTAAACTACAACCAAGTATTTCTAATAATGTTCATGTTTAATTGGCAAGGAGTAATAATAATTGATAGTATGGTTATATATTCTTGTTTGTTATTTTTATTCACTTCTTATTTTATATGCGTTTTAGTTTCTCTTCTATGGCAACGACATGTTTCGGTAATTTTTCACCAACATTAAATAATAATAATAATAATAATATTTAGCACCGCGTCTTACTACCCGTTCGGGCTATACGCTTTAAGTGCTAATTACTCTAATGGATTAGGAATTGGGAAGGTTGAATTAGAGGAAGTGGAGGGAGAGTGGAAAACCATTTAGGAAAAACCCCTCCCAGTTCACCTGACCGAGATTTGAACCTCGATCTCCCCGTCCTCAGCAGTCGAGCTCAACACGACAAGTGCGTTAGCCAACTACGCCACCGAGGCGGGTACCAACATTAAAGATTATTGATTTTTATTTCATATGGAATACATATAAAACCGTAAAATTGAACAATTTTCCAATAGTATGAAGTAAAATCAATCATCTTTAATACAAATAAGACTTGAAGTTGGTGAATTATTATTATTATTATTATTATTATTATTATTATTATTATTATTATTATTAGCACCGCGTCTTACTACCCGTTCGTGTTATACGCACTTACACTAATGTGTAATGGTAGGGTGATTGTGAGATGAAATGGAGGACCTACAGTTTAACGTGGAATCCGAACCACGGTGGAGGCCTGGCATTCCTCACATTCACAAGATGTCTTGTCAGAGGTGAAGGAAGGGTTTGGTAATCAGATAAATCTGTGCCGGGACCGAGGATTGAACCCCGGCCGCCAGCACAGAAGTCTGACACCTTACCCCTAGACCGCCAGGTCACCAAGTTGGTGAAAAATCACCGAAATATGTCGTCGTCATAGAAGAAAAACTAAAACGTATATAAAATAAGGAGAAGGAAATAAACAACATAATCAATAAGATATAACCTAAGTATCAATTACAACAAAGTATTTCAAATACTCGTGCATTGAATTATTGTTATTAGTTTTGTTCCATTCATTCGCTGCTGAGCTGTCTGTGGCTTGCAGCACACTCTGTGGCGCTGTTTCGAAACACCGGCTAGTCTGGCGCGGCCAGTACAGTGAAATGTGTCACGCCTTGTTAGGTAACCGCTTGCTACTAGGAAGATATCGCGCTTATGTCATCTCACATACTCGTTGGTCTACATCGAGCCTTGTTGCGTCACACGTCTTTGTTGTCTTATAAGCGATGAGATTCGCTTTCAATATTATTATGATTAACGATCGAATTGAGGTAGATATAAAAACAATTATCTTACTAATAGTGCATTACTGTTTATTAAATTAAGTATAGATCATCTCAGTTTCAGAAGTAAAAATATAGGCCTATGGGTCTATATGTTAATAACCATATTTATATATAAATACATCCTTGCATAAATACAAATTTATATATGTATATATATATATATATATAAATACAAATGTTTATATATATATATATATAAATACAAATTTATATATTTATATATATTTTTATATATTATATATATTTATAAATTATATATTATATATTTGTATGTACCTATATAAATATTTTATATTTATATATAAATAAATAAATATTTATATATAAATAAATAAATATTTATATATCTATATAAATAAATATTTATCTATATTTGTAAATATGTATGTATATAAATATGTTTATAATACATATATTTTGTTTATAGTATATTTATTTATAGATGGTTCCCTATGTCTTACTACCCGTTCGTACTGTTATTATTTAATCAAATAAATTGGCAAGGGATAAGGAAGGTAAGATTTAGAGGAACTAGTACCCTCATTTGCTAGAAGAAAAAGGGAAACATTTGAGGAATAAACAAATGAAGTAGTTTTAGAATTGAATATGAAAGCGTGGCGGACAATATAAAACGACATTATTTTATTTGATCTTTCAACTTTTTGTAACCTTTTAAAATAAATAACATTTTTCAAGCAATACATAATACTATATATTTTTTTTACATTTTAAAATCAAATAATCACTATGTAAGTAAATGTTTGAGTATATTTCTTACTTTCAACGGAATGAATAAATATTGTTATTTTATGAATCTAACCGCAATAATTTTGTATTGAATCAATAAACTTACTAGTCTCCTTTAAGTTTTACTATAAAAATAATACTATTTTTAATGTTAGTTTGATTGCTGTAAATTATAAATAAATCCTTTAATAAGCCCGGCTGTAAATCAAACGTTAGCATCCTCCTCACAAGTAAACTAATTGTTATATTAACATTAATTAGATAACTGGAAGCCCATGTTGGCTCAAAGTAGTAAATAAAAATATTACAAGGTTATCTATGTAGCTATTATTTTAAAGATAAATAATATACAACAATATATTAGGAAGTGTAATTGAAAGATTTTGATCACGTTTTTAATTAATAAATCGAATATAAGATTTTTAAACGACGCCAAATTTTAGTGACTTTCAATCAATGTTGTTAGTTGAAAGTGGGCTTCCTATAAAAATCAGAGTTTAGTCTAGCCCATCAGCCCATCAGCTTACCAAGGATGGTAATCAACAAGATTATAACTAAAGGACCCTCTTCAGTGGCCGCATGGTCTGAGGTGCTATTCTCACAATAGACCAGACTGCCTAAAACGGCTAGATCAATGTTCGATCCCCGTTGGGCGCACTGAGGATGTTTTCATTCAATGGTTTTCCACTATACCTCCACGTAAGTGCGGGTGCACTTCCCATCAATTAAACCGTCCTAATCCCTAAGCCATTAGTGTAATTAGTACATAAGAGCGTAGCCTGAACGTGTAGTAAGACGTGGTGCTAGATTAAAAACCTAACTAACGTTAACTAATTGTTAGTAGAGCTTGTAAATCCATGTTGGAAGAAGCAGCCATGTGCAGAAAATCATATTGTTTAGAAGGAGGGAAAACGAGATATGAATCGAATCCTATATTTCTCGATTACGAATCTTAAATTTCCTTTCGAATATCAAATCCAAATTTTAATCTTCGAATTCTAAAAAATATTATTTTTATTCAAAGTGAAATTTCTTAGTTAAAGTTTAATTTAAAATAAGTTGTTCAAGACTTGATGACACTAAAAATGCAATTTTGTTTGTCATGTCCGTTATGTCATATCGGTTACAACAAAGATAATATTTGTTTTAGTAAATTAAATATATTAATAAAAATTGTCCTTTTTTTTTATTGTCACCCTCACAACTAAACACGTCTATATAATTTCTCACAACAATAAAATTGTTATTTCATTATAAGATCTTTATAATTGTATTTGAGATAATCTTATGAGATTTTTACGAGAATCAATTCTCTCAAATATCATGGAATTCGAGGTTTCAAGTATTCCATTCCTTGAAAAAAGTTTTTAAAATAAGGAAATTGCTAACAGACGAACGTAACCGATCTCTCAATATAAAAATATAACTTATGATTCAAATATTTAAGGAAATATTAATTTGAAGAATTATTCACTAACAACATTTAATTAACCCTACATTTTTCTACGTTTGATATATTATTATTATATTCTGTCCTACGGCAGGTTCAATCTCTTTGTCATTTAACTTAGACCACCGATGCATCCTTTCCTATTTCTTTTCCTTAAGCTCCCAGAATTAATTAATATTAATAAAAAACATTTAATTACACATTCTTAGACTTTACATAATACATTATATACTCTTTTTAGTATGTCTAGACTTGTCTAAATTTGTATAATAATTGTAATCCATTAAATGTTGTTTATAAAATCTCCTTTTAGCAACCTACATTGTTGTATTATACCAATAGCTGTATTGTAAGGGTTTACTGGATCCACGGCATCATATAAAAACTGATTGATTGTGAACAGCGTATGCACATACACGGACATTAATTAGGCTCGTTTGAAGTAATTTGATGTTGTTAGCTAAATCGTAGTTTTCTTTACATCAAAGGGGAATTTAGGACAAAAAAAATAATCTTGGGAACAAAGAAAATTGGTTCTTGCTTCAAATACTTTATAAAGGATCGAAGATTTGTTTTCAATTGACTTGGTACATTTTTGTAGAACTTTCCTTTAAATAAATTACCGTTTCCAGCCTGTGGTCCGTTTTTATTCAAGCCATATATTTTCCACTACTGGCTGGCTAGGCCTGTCTTAGCTTCATATACCGTATAATATAACTTAAGACTGGGACAGGCACAACATCCAGTCCCCATCTGTTAACTTATCGCTGTGAAAGGGCAAACCCACATTTCTCAAATGATAAATTGTTCGACGATAACAGGACTTGAACCATGGACTCTTAGCTTAGTATAGTCACACTACCGACTGAGCTAAGGTGTCGGATTGATGTGTATAAAACTGGATTTTCGCAGAAATGTGGTGTTTGATCGCTTTTTGCACCATAGTATTCGATTATTTTTAATGGGAAGAATAATTTCCAGTCCTTGTGGATAGTTTTATAAAAGGTATTAGTATGTATTAGTGAGATCAAGCGCTATTGCTATATACTGACGAATAAAAGTAGCCATTTAACATGACAACGAAGTGAATTATGGCAATATTGGATCCAGTCCAATTTTAATAGAAAGGACATTTATAAAAATACAAACACATTTTTATGACCAAAACAAATAAATTTTTACTTTATTATTAGTGTTATATTATGGGCATTGGTAATATCTATCTACAGTGACAGCTGCGGATTATATGAACTGGTATATAAATAGTTGAAAGTATAATGCACAGCAAACTGATTGTTTCAGTGGGAGAACAGGAAAAATAAGTTGAAATATAAAAAAAAAACAGCCAGACTCATTATTTCATGGAAAAAGAATGAGAAATCATAACGTGAACAAATACAACACCTATAACACACTGCATAAGATTATACCTCAAGACTCTAAAATAATAGTCTGTCACATAATTAATGTAATTACAAGTTATCATATATTTTTAATTATTATCTAAATATTCTTGATTTATAAAATCAAATACTGCAAAAATTATTACTAATAATCTAACTAATTAATAATAAACCCTCAATTGGACCAAAATGAAAATGTCAAGTATCTATCAATAAATTTACCAAGCAAGAATATAAACATTAATTAATTATTTTATAAATTTTATCAATTAAATAGTTAATTATATAATCAAACAAAATAACTAATACTGTTAGTTTGACTTTTAAGTAACTTTAATTATCATGTTTAAATTAAAATAAATAATAAACATATTAATCTTACTATTTGGCCAAGGTATATTGTTAAGAGAGGACAAGTTAAGAATTCCAGGTTTAATTACATGCAAGTTAAACAGAAATCATTAGTTAATGTGTTTGAAATATAACAGAATAATTGCTCTTATTATTTTTTTTAAAAACTCATTTTATTCTCAGTGATACGCACGTGAACTTAAAAATGTTTGTTTCTAGTCTAAGTTGCTGGTTAGAAGGAGGTCATAATTCGAATCTCCACCAGTTGTTTGAGATTTTTTCCTACTAAATGGTTTTTACACTCTCTCTCCACGTGGTTGTTGGTACATTCCTTTAAATTCTACCCTTCTCTTCCCTATCGTAGTAGTGTAATTAATTGTGAGTAGCCCACTCCAGGGGTCAAATGGTCTAGGGCATCACTCTAGTGTTAAACTAGCCTGCTAGTGACAAAAGATCAAGGTTAGACTCCCAATCGGTTCTACTAAGGGTTATTTTTTTCTAAATGGTTTTCCAGTCTTTTTCCACGCAAACGTAGGTAGATTACCTCTCAAATGCATTTATATCCATCCGTGACTCATAAGAGTATAACCTGAATATGTTAATAAAAATTCTGGCACTCCAGGCAGGTGGAAGAAAAAATAAAAGATATAATAAATCTGCCTCACCTTTGAGTTCTTTTGCGTCAGGGCTGCATCTTTTTTCCTTGCCCAGCAAACAATCGACGTAGAAGTTGAGAAGACGGTCGCTTTTTAAGATGTCATCCAGGTTGATATTATCGTATCTGGTGGTATACTTGTTTTCCCTGGGCAGCCTTCCAGCGTGGACAGACATCAGTGCCGCCACTACCACCGTCACTAATATCAGAGTATTCATGATACCTCCTTGCGTTGTTCTTAGCTCCTGGTAGTTACTATCTCTTAAGGCTCGATGCTCTCCTGGGATTGACTAAACGGCCAACCGTCACTCTTTTACTTTATATAATCCCCTCCTCAACGCTTGATTTTTTTTTTTTTCCTCAATGCGACGACCGTCTGTTTGTAAACTTCACTAGTAAGGTCAAACAACCTTATATCCGAAACACCTTTTTTTTTCTAGGTTCTGGAAACATTTTGTTTACTTACTGCATCTGGTGACGTAGACATCAATTATTTATTTACGTTGCTGTCCAATATGTACTGGGACAACGCTTGGGTATTTGGCAAGACTATGGCAATACATTTCGTGGACACACACACACACACATACACACCCCTTCCCCGCACACCAAGATCTTTGTTACTGAGAAATCAGTAAATATGGAATTAGCCAAGGCCGTAACCAGAGGGAGTTTTGGGAGGTTCAAACCCCCCAAAATGTTATATATATATGGCCTTATTTATGGTTCAAACAATATCAATAATAAGATACAAGTACAAATTAGGGGGCAGTGTTACCATAAAAAGCACTTCAGAGAGCTTCTAGAGGTATTTAATATTTAGAATTGTTTCTAGCTTCCGGCAATTGGGGTATGTGCC
>CABFVX010001425.1:0-13853 GCA_902151425.1 Timema shepardi | reverse complement strand
CCCCCCCCCCCCCCTCCGAAATTATTGGCTTGCTACGGCCTTGGAAGTAATAGAATCCTTCAAACTAAATTCATCCTCGCAATTCCAAAGACCAAAAATGGGCCCCAATCACCTTGGACATTAAAATAAATATAAGATTTGTTGTCGGGAAGTTTTCTGTCCTGCTAAATTTGACGGTATTAACCATTTGTTTAGGTTTTCACTTAACTTAATTCGGCTTTTCCTTAGTCCTTGATTCTCCCCTTTCTCTTCTGAGGATATTCAGAGGATTCAGGTTTGAATCCAGGTCAGACAGTTTGTGTGAAAATAAAAGTTGTTTTAATTCCACTTTAATTTTGAGTTTCGATTATTCTTAACTCTAATTTCAATAAGAAAAGCCTTTTATAAAATAAATATTTTGGCTTGAGGTCAACATTAATTGTAAATAGCTTTTAAAATTATTAATAACATTCTATTATTATTAATAAGGGTGCGTGAGAAGGCATTTTTTATTTGAATTTTGAACGAAAACATAAATTATTTACTTTTAAAAGTCAAGTAATATAGATCGGAAATACCAGAAATATTTCAAATTGAATTTTTTTTAATCACACAACTCACAAATAAAAACATAATTTTTAAAAAATGACTCTTTTTTTGTGAAAAAAATATAATCCCATAAATTTGGATTGATAAATACATTTTAATATAACCATACAAGCCTTGAGAGACCCTATTTGCCATGCAATATTTTATTGGATTTGAATCCAACTGATTAAAGTGTTCAACTATAAAAATCTTCAAGTATAGCTACAACAGCGATTAAAATTTAACTCTAACTCATATTTTCAAGGACTCACACACCTTCCCTTCTAAATATTAGTGTTATTTTATAGATTCTGATAATATTTATCAAAAATGGCCACTGTAGATCACATTACTTGGAGTATAAGTACGTGAAATCAGTCTATTAGCTTTGTTAGCTATCTGATCAAATTATTCCTATTAAAAATGAACTATAGTAACCATAAATAAGATAAAGCAACAAAAATGTAGCTATTATTATTATTAGCACCAGGTATTACTACCCGTTCGGGTTATACGCACCTACGCTGGTATGGCGATTGTGAAATGAAATGGAGGACCTACAGTTTAACGTTGGAATCCGAACCACGGTGGAGGCCTGGCATTCCTCACATTCACAAGATGTCTTGTCAGAGGTGAAGGAAGGGTTTGGCAATCAGAAAATTCTGTGCCGGGACAGAGGATTGAACCCCGGACCCTCAGCACAGAAATCTGACACCTTACCCCTAGACGGCAAGGTCACCTGTATAAAATATTTATATATATATAAAAGATATGTTTTCACTATACTGGAGTTTTTATAACATGGCCACTTTGGAACCTTTCAAGGTAGGACTAAGATTCCACAGTAAAAGGACTGTACCTGAGTTTGTGTGGTTTTAGATCACGAAACCATTTGTAAGAAAAAAGAACACCGACAATACACAAAGTTTGTAATTTTAACCCAATTTTTCAGTCTTCTGAAAACCGGATATTCGAATATATATACACTTACCGGATATTATTATTATTATTATTATTATTATTATTATTATTATTAGCACCACGTCTTACTACCCGTTCGGGTTATACGCACTTACGCTAATGTGTAATGGTAGGGTGATTGTGAGATGAAATGGAGGACCTACAGTTTAACGTGGAATCCGAACCACGGTGGAGGCCTGGCATTCCCCACATTCACAAGATGTCTTGTCAGAGGTGAAGGAAGGGTTTGGTAATCAGATAAATCTTTGCCGGGACCGAGGATCGAACCCCGGCCGCCAGCACAGAAGTCTGACACCTTACCCCTAAACCACCAGGTCACCCCACTGAACGGATAGGGTTGATGAAAGTTTTAAGAGTAAATTTAGCAGTTTGGAGTAAAAGTGGAAATACTTTTGAGGAAAAAACTTACTATACTTGAATGGATTTGAACCCTGACCTCAGAAACACCGTCAAACAAGACCAGAAAAAGTTGTAGTGGAACACACACATTCAAAAAATGTCGTGGACCTCTTCGATCATAAGTAATATCAAGATACGTAATTAGTAAACTTCCAACATTACGATTCATGGTCACAAAAAGTGGGGAATTTGGGCTTTATATTTCTTCAACCACGATAGTAAATTTATTATTATTATTATTATTATTATTATTATTATTATTATTAGCACCGCGTCTTACTACCCGTTCGGGTTGTACGCACTTACGCTAATATGTAATGGTAGGGTGATTGTGAGATGAAATGAAGGACCTACAGTTTAACGTGGAATCCGAACCACGGTGGAGGCCTGGCATTCCCCACATTCACAAGATAACTTGTCAGAGGTGAAGGAGGGGTTTGGTAATCAGATAAATCTGTGCCGGAACCGAGGATTGAACCCCGGGCCCCAGCACAGAAGTCCGACACCTTACCCCTAGACCACCAGGTCACCGATAGTAAATTTAAATGATTGGAATTAAGCCTTTTGTTCATATAACACCAGAGGTGTCTGTTAGTCAATGGGTGTGTAATATTATCCTAAGCTCAATAAGGCTGACCCTTTTCCAAATAGAATGATCCTACTCCCTCCCCTTCACCCATTCAACGAAACCATTACGTCACAGTAATAGGAAATTGACACAAGGTGTCTAAATATTGATTCGCATTAATGAGCTGGGACTGATGACGTGCCAGTTGTGTAAGTACGTATAGGAAGGTAGAGATTTTCCCGAGAATCTCATGGCCTTTATAACTTCTTAGAAAACTGGTTACAAATAGTGAATAGAATTTTTTTTTTTAGTAACAAAAAGGCTCCTTTATTTAAATTAGTATTTTAAGAAACTCATAACAACAAATTGGGTGCGTTGCTTATTATTTTAAATTAGTTTTATCAAATCATCGCCAAAAAAATGTATATATGACCTTGTACGAGATGTGAAATTGTTCTTTAAGAACAAGTTTTTAATTTGTTATTTTTTTTTTGTGTCCTCCACGTCTTAAAACCAGTCCGTGATAGCAACGTATTTACTTAAATCTGAAAGCAGTGAAATAGATTAAAGAAAAGTTATCCACATCCATACGGAGAGATGGTGGAAAATAAACGAGGAAGATGGATTTTGGACACCAGAATGGAACACAAACTCGTTCCACCCTGCCACTTGACAAAACAAGATTGGCATACCTCTATCCCTCGGAAAGAGAAGTATTGTGATCTTCCAAAAAAATCTAAATCGAGACTTTGATAGTAACAATTATTATTATAATTATAATTACTATTGTCAGAAATTAAAACTATGGGCTTTAGTATCCCATGGGTAACCTGGCGGTCTAGGGGTAAGGTGTCAGACTTCTATGCTGGTGGCCGGGGTTCAATCCTCGGTCCGGGCACAGATTTATCTGATTACCAAACCCTTCCTTCACCTCTGACAAGACATCTTGTGAATGTGGGGAATGCCAGGCCTCCACCGTGGTTCGGATTCCACGTTAAACTGTAGTTCCTCCATTTCATCTCACAATCACCCTACCACTACACATTAGCGTAAGTGCGTATAACCCGAACGGGTAGTAAGACGCGGTGCTAGTAATAATAATTTAGTATCCCATGTCGTGTTATTAAGGATAATCAAGCACATGGCTTTCATTTCTTGCCTGGGGATGATGCCGTTGATGCATTGAAACATGTCGTCAAAATAACTGTTCAAAACTTGCAGCCAGAAATTAAAGAACAGGGAAATACAGCTAAAAAATTAATTCAATTTTATTTTTCAAATGTATTAAATTTTTCTGTCAATTCTCAAGAGTAATACTTTAATATTCAACATATGCATTGTCATATCATCATTTGATTTTATCAATATAGTTTTATTTACGTGTAATTATGACTCAAATATCTATTATTTTAAAATGTACTTAATTTTAGATGTTTTTACAATCTCAACATATTCCATATTAAATGTAGCTTATTAGTATTACCAAATCTTTTATAAAAATCATTTAAATATTGTAAATATATATTATATGTATATTACATATTTATGTTTCTTTAACGTCTATCTGGTACAACTTGTCTAAAATTTACTTAAAATTGAATTTTATTTTTTCTAAATATTCCTAAACGTTCCTTACTAAGCATTTAAAATGTTTTTCAAAAATATGTAGATCATGTTGACCCGATGCAGTAGAATCTTGGCTCCTTCCAGCATCTCGATGTAAAATCTGTTCGGCTTAGGAATTGTTTTCTGAAAGGCCTTTTTCCCTATCAGAAATCTATTATATAGTGGGATATTGGTAGGAAAAAAGACCTTTCAGAGAGTAATTCCTACCGTGAATGGCGTATATTAGGTCATCATTACCAGGAGGTTCTGCGCCTGGTATCGGTCTTTTCCCATCGTGAGGTCCAGAGCCTTGGCCTTCAATGAGACCGGAAAGATTATCCAGTACTAATGAACCGTCGCCCAAAGGACGTCGGAGTGTACTAATCACACATCCTTTAGATGGAGGCTCTTTCCATATCCCGATGAGGTGATGGTGATAGTGAGTATACGGGTGTGGAACCAGTGGGAACACTTAATTATAACTAAGTCCAAATAACCAAACCCTTTCGGCATGAATACCCAAAGTACCAGCCGAGAACTGAACCTCGGACCCCTAGGCTCGTAACCAGGTGTACTGACCCCTACATCTTAAGAAAACCACGACCGGCTACCAGAGTCTCTGAACTCTGAAGCAGTCAGACGTGTTTTTTTCTGCCATAGTTTTAATTTCGTTTCTTGTTTGATTGTACCTTAGATTGAAATTGGTGAAAGATTTATCCCAAGAAGAAGATTACATATTGGACAATTTGCAAAGTATTCCTCAATTGTGGATACATCTTCCTCGCTGTACCGTGATAATCATGGGAAAACCCTATTCAGTGGTCGCATGGTGGTCTAACGCGCTACTAGCACAGTAGATTAGACTGCCGATGACGAAAATATCAAGGTTCAAGTCTCAGTCTGGTGAAGGAAAATGAATGGAAAAAATCTAAAATTAATTATTGAGGTCACAGGTAAAAATAAATACAACTGAAAAATTTTTAAAGCTGAGGAAGTATCTTTACTCAACAGAATATTAAGCATGATTGGCTATCGCCAGTCGTTTCTTTCAGGGATACACCTCATCCTGAAACCGCGAAACACCACTTGAACGAGTGTGCTTGAAAGACCAGACAACCTCCGGCACTGATCGCATTATTGTCAGAGTTGGGGCTTGTGTTGGGTGAATCTTGGTGTTTGGGGCTGACCTGAGGGATTAAATATTCTTGTATACAATAAATGAAATGTATTAGACACATCTTTTGAGAACAACAAAACTAAATATCCATTATAAGATATTAAAGGGAGTGATGACAAGGCTATCATTGTTTGTTTTTATTTACATAGTCAATAAAACCCAAAAAGTATTTCCAAAATTATGTTTGATTTATTAAGATTGCAAATCTACTATATTAAAACTGAAATTGTTGTTTAAAAGCCTTTTTAAGAAACCTACTTGACTGTAGGAAATTGCCATAAGACATATTTAGATAGTTCAATAGACAGAATGTTGATATATGTCTCTTTAAAGTAATTCTCTTCTCGCATTTTTGAGGTACTTTTTTTGACACTTATTCGGAAGAAGGTTTAGGAAAGGCGGAAAGAAAACATGTAAAAGGGAGCAAACACAATATGGCTTTTACAATGAAAAGGAGAACACAGTTCACACTTTACAATGCTGCCACTGGACGGGGAGGTAGTGGCTCAATTTTCTACAAGAGACAATCACGACCTCTTTTTCCCGTGGCAGCAGTGTAACTGTGTGAACTGTGTACCTCTTTAGAGTGTAAAAGCCAGATTGTTCTGGTTTCTTTCACATGTTTTTCATCCAACTTTCCTGCACCTTCTTCCAAATACGTATAGCAATAATTAGGATGAGATTTTCAACAGTTTTTTGGGGAACCAAAATCGCCATATGGTTTATATGCTTTTGGGTAAAAGGGAGAGGATTATTTTATTCAGTTCTTTTATTATCACGTCTTTATACTAGTTCTAGTCTCCATAGGATGAAAAAGGGAGGTTGATACAAGTGCTGAGCCATAGAAATTACAGGAGCATAGAATTAGACTCCTTAGAACTATTTCTGTGGATTCACACGTTCGCCAAAAAACTAACACAGAACAGAAACGTGGTCACGGGACGAGCTCTAATCCAATCACAAGATTTCCACTTCACAAGCCCGAGCTGTTCTGCAAAAGGTTTAATTCATCTCTACTTCAGCCGCTCTGCCCGAGATGTTTGGCACAGGTGAGCCAATCAAATCTTAGATCGAAGCATCTCAAATAAATGCGCATTGCGCATGTGACAGCGCATGCGCTGTTCATCTAGAAGCAAGCAGACAGCGTCGTTGGCCGTTGTGAGGAGACTTGAAATAACCCATCAATGTAAAACGTATTTATTGATGTATTGGATTGTGCCACGACACATCCATCGGGAGAGTGATCTAAAATATATATATGTATCCACCAGCAAATATATGTTGATAATAAGTTGTTTTAAGTTAGCGTTGCAATGCATCATGGGTCAACATCAAGTTTGTGTGAATTATTGCGCATATTCTGCATTCTATTATCAGCGAAAGTGTGAATCAAGCTTTAACCTCTTATTTCTCTCCCCCAGGTTTGCCATATTTATTTATATGTCAAATAAAGATAAATAAAGTTTAAAAGAGGAAAAATCACATCACTCTTGGTATTTTGGAAGAAACGATCAATAGCTAAAATACAGCCAAAACAAGAATGAATTACCAAAACACTTGGCTGCAGATGTTAACAACTTCATTGGCAGCTTTGTACTGCTAAGAGCAGTGACCTGGTGGCCTCTCATCAAAATAAAAACATGCAAAGGCGGATAGATTACTTTTAAAATACCTCCTTCCTCTTACCTACTATTTTAGAGTTATTATTTATCATAATGCGTGTAACCTGAACCGATAGTAAGACGCAATGATAAAATAAATAGTTGAGTAAAAAGGTTGTCTAAGTTGGTGGGGGTTTTTTTCTGACTCTGTATGTAATCAAATTGATGTTGTTTACTAAGAATATTTAATAAAGGCAATCTTTTTCCTCTCCAAGCGAAGTATTGCTCAAACGTCTCTAATTGGTTTGTGCAATCAACTTATTAGTATGAGCTATCAAATTACTCCGCAAACATTGACGCATTTCAAGAACCATCAGCGGTATTTATATTGTTTACTTGTGTTCGTTAAGGTGCAGTTTCGTTTGTGTGATCGCTGCATGCCATGGCTGCGCCCAGTGGTTTCGTGCGACTGACGTATGGGGTGGTGTAGTTTCTTCTATGCAGTTATTGCGTTTGACTGAAGCATAGGGTGGGGTAGTTTCTTCTATGCAGTGACTGCGTTTGACTGAAGCATAGGGTGGGGTAGTTTCTTCTATGCAGTGATCGCATTTGACTGACACATAGGGTGGGGTAGTTTCTTCTATGCAGTGACCGCGTTTGACTGACGAATAGGATGGGGTAGTTTCTTCTATGCAGTGATCGCGTTTGACTGACGAATAGGGTGGGGAAGTTTCTTCTATGCAGTGATCGCGTTTTACTGACGCATAGGGTGGTGTAGTTTCTTCTATGCAGTGATCGCGTTTGACTGACGCATAGGGTGGGGTAGTTTAGTTTATGCGGTGATCGCGTTTGACTGACGCATAGGGTGGGGTAGTTTCTTCTATGCAGTGATCACGTTTGACTGACGCATAGGGTGGGGTAGTTTCTTCTATGCAGTGATCGCGTTGTACTGACGCATAGGGTGGGGTAGTTTCTTCTATGCAGTGATCGCGTTTGACTGATGCATAGGGTGGGGTAGTTTAGTTTATGCAGTGATCGCGTTTGACTGACGCATAGGGTGGGGTAGTTTCTTCTATGCAGTGATCACGTTTGACTGACGCATAGGGTGGGGTAGTTTCTTCTATGCAGTGATCGCGTTGGATTGACGCATAGGGTGGGGTAGTTTCTTCTATGCAGTGATCGCGTTTGACTGATGCATAGGGTGGGGTAGTTTAGTTTATGCAGTGACTGCGTGCGATGGAGACAGCTGGAGCTACAGTCAACAATGAATCGTGTCGAGAGACAGATGTGTTTGTATTGTACAATTTAGAACAGTAATTATCTGAGGGTGTAGGGGAGTGCTATAATAATGATGTTAGAAAGTCGCAAAAATAGAACTGATAAGATGTACTGTACATGAGGAGACATGAAGAAGAATACCAATCCTATTTAATTACTAAATACGTTATGGGCGATAAGAGCAAGTTCCACATATTTTCGTCTAACAAAAAATCTGGTTGGTTCTGTTTTGTGTGCTATTAAGATATTAAGAAATTTCCTTCAAGAACAATAAGAAGAGTAATTACGCCAGAAGATAAACTTGTCATTTGAGCCAAGTAGAAAAACTGCCGTTTAATCAATTTATAATACTATCCTAGTGGGTTTCAAGAATCGGTGGAAGTATTTAATCATAATATAGACAAGAATATTTTGATTTTAATATTTTACAAACATAAATATTTTATTTTAATCAATTAACAAGAGGATTTCTTCATTTAATAAAACTTTCCTCGGTATTTTTTAAATTTAAATTTGCGGGATCTGAAATAAACAGATTGTTTTCCACATTCAGCGTTTCAGTAGCGACTTGATATTCCGGTTCTGTCACTATTTGTAGGGATCAGAGTTTCACCTGGGATTGTAAATGTCGTGGCAGCATTTCCACTGACATTGCTGTACTCTTGTAGAATAAATCCTCCTCATCTTATTTTCCAACACTCTTTTTCAGTACCTGCACCAGATTGTCCCTGTATTCTTCAGGGTGTAAGTAGGCGTGTTAAGTCGTCTCTCTGTAACGTGTTTATTCTTCTCCCCAGTGAGCTTTTTCTAGTACTTGCTAAACTACTCGGTCCATCATTTGATATGATAGTTTCCCCTTCCACAATGACAGAATAATCCACCCCTTCTTCTTTGTATAAACTAACTCTTGACTCTAGTTCCTCATATGGTACACATCCCTCTAAGCTCCTCTCCAACTCAACATCATCCAGAAAAATCAAGCAATGAGCCAAAGGCCAACAGCAATTTGTACGGTCCGCAAAGCCATTCCCTAATTCATTAGCTATTTTCATGCGTTTACATGTATCTTTGATTGATCCCCCGCCACCCCCCCATTTTTTACAGTCTTGTCCTGGTAAAAACATAACATTTTTAACATATTTATGAAAATCAAGACTCAACACTATTATTACTGATATCACAGGTTTCTGTTCTGTTACAGTTATATGGCTACAGGAGAATCTTTCCATTCTCTGAGGCATGCTTTTCCAATATCGCATCGTTACATTGGTGTGATTATCACCGATGTGTAAGAGATTACTTCATATTATTATGACTTTGCCCTCAGAGAATGTATGGAACCCAAATGCAATAAATTCTGGAGAAGGTGAAATATCCCACACTGTGCCAGGGATATTGACGGAAAGCATGTCAGAATACTATGTCCTTCAAAGAATAGCTCACAATTCTTTGATCATAATTATTATATCAAGAGTGGACTGTTAGCAATAGTAGGCACAATTACAAATGTGTAACTATTGATGTGAACTTTTTATGGAAGAGAAGAAGATAATGGAATATTTTCTAGATCTAACATAGGGAATAAGCTATATGATATCAAAACAAATCTTCACGCCAGATACAACATTGCCTGATTCAGACATAGTTGTACCATTTGTCGTCATCTATGATGACAAATTATTTTGGTTCCACCAAAATCTCGTGAAACCCAGGCCAAAGATGTATATGAAAAGGTAATATCCAATTATTGCTTGAGTTGAGAAAAACGCGTACCAGAAAATGCTTTTGGTCTTTCAAGTCAGGTTTTCAGAATTTTCTTACTTTCGGATTTCAGTTTAGCCACAAACTTGTAATTTGTTAATCTTATCAGCTTGCTACTTACACAATATAATTGTAGATGTCTCTCCTGAAAATTTACCGGTCAATAATTTTGAAATAGAAACTGGAACAAGCTTAAGCAACATGACTCATATGTATAGAGGTGGAGGTTTTGCTCTAGCAGAAGTTTTTAATGTTCAAAACGCATATAATTACTATTTTGTGACTAAGGGTGTAGTCGAGTGGCAAAATATAGGGTCATACTCAACTAATTGATTAATTTAAACATTTAGGAAGTTATTCACTAGATGTTTAGAAATCTTTCCATTTTACTGTAGGTATATTTATGTAGATCATGTTTTGTTGCACACTTGCTATGAATATTTGGTTTGATATTTAAAAAATAAATAAAATATTATTATTATTATTAGCACCGCGTCTTACTACCCGTTCGGGTTATACGCACTTACGCTAATGTGTAATGGTAGGGTGATTGTGAGATGAAATGGAGGACCTACAGTTTAACGTGGAATCCGAACCACGGTGGAGGCCTGGAATTCCCCACATTCACAAGATGTCTTGTCAGAGGTGAAGGAAGGGTTTGGTATTCAGACAAATCTGTGCCGGGACCGGGGATTGAACCCCGGACCCCCAGCATAGAAGTCCGACACCTAACCCCTAGACCACCAGGTCACCCTAAATTATTAAAAATATATATAGTAAATAAGAATTTAATTGAAGAATTTATTGTTATTATATTATTTGTTGTAATAAATTGTGTAATTTAATGTAATCAAGTGTTTTTATAAAGACATTATTTCTCACCTGTTCTATCCTCAAGATGTGAAATAATATTTTCCCAAATATTGTCCTTGAGAACCATATTTCTATAATCTCTATGTGAATGATCATAAAGTTGGTCTGACTACAACTAGCTAAAGGAGTTTCGCGTTAATTTTCTTGGTAAAAATCACAGTTTCACCAAATATTCAACTTTATAATAATAAAGGCCTCAATTAATAAACATGAGAGAGAGCTCATGCGGTCGCTGCAGGTGATGGAGCCGTCCGATGCGGTATCTAGCGTAGGACGGCTGCAGGTGATGGAGCCATCCGATGCGGTCTCTAGCGTAGGACGGCTGCAGGTGATGGAGCCGTCCGATGCGGTCTCTAGCGTAGGACGGCTGCAGGTGATGGAGCCGTCCGATGCGGTCTCTAGCGTAGGACGGCCGCAGGTGGTGGAGCCGTCCGATGCGGTCTCTAGCGTAGGACGGCTGCAGGTGATGGAGCCGTCCGATGCGGTCTCTAGCGTAGGACGCGCAAATTAAAACACTTGTGGAAAGTTCCATTTAACGAGTCATTGCAACGCTGCGCTCAGTCATCGCATAAACATTATTATTATTATTATTATTATTATTATTAGCACCGCGTCTTACTACCCGTTCGGGTTATACGCACTTACGCTAATGTGTAATGGTTGGGTGATTGTGAGATGAAATGGATGACCTACAGTTTAACGTGGAATCCGAACCACGGTGGAGACCTGGCATTCCTATCGCATAAACAAAACTGCACATTTAAAAAAATACAATAGAGGTGACTTTGAGTTAACATCGTTCACTCAATTAACATATAAATGTAATACATTTTATAATATATCGTTAAATACCAGCATAAGTATCCGGTATTGCCCATGGTAACCACGCAATGAATTGCGTGGCTACCCCGAGAAACACTTTAATTCTTATTTTAAAACAGAGAGCATAAAAATATCTTCAATTTATTTACTAAAGCCCAGTAACTATTTAATTTAAAGATATTGAGTCTAAAATTCAAAATTCCGGCTCCAAGGTGGTCATATTTGTGCACAGGGGCTACTAATTTTATAATTTCAGACCTTTGTGTTCGGTAAATATCATGCGATGATCATGACAGACACAAAAATTCTTCATTTTATTAAAATATATATATAAACTGTGGTTACTTTAAATGTAATTTCTTAATCATATAATTATATCAAATTATGACTTATAAACTAAATTTATATCAGTGTATCCCAAAATTTTAGAACATCCCAATTTTTTTAGAAATACCAAATTCGTAACCCTGGGCATGAGGAAGGTAGAGATTTTTTTTTTCACTTTCCCATTTTCCTTAAAAAAAATAATTACAGAAATTTCACATTCAAACAACTTTTTGCTGGCCACACTTTGAGAAATACTTTATTTTATATCCATTATTGTTTCCACCCTGTGGCCTAGGTCAGTTTTATATTCAAGCCATATATTTTCCACTACTGGATTGCTAAGCCTGTCGTAGCTTTTGAGAAATACTGATATAGTTGAAATAAGATCGGTGTGCACGCGGAAGAAGTGTCAGACTCATATAGTCTGTAATGCCAGGAAAACCTCAGAATGAACGTGTTTTAGAATAGATAAACAAAAATTAATCTCACAAATAATATTGGTTTGAGATATTGGTAGAAAGAAATTCTTATAAAATACAAATATTTTTGTGCGGAAAAAATTCATAATATCTAATTATATTATTATTTCGACCTAGGTAATCTTGTGGAAGATAAAAAAAGTCCTTCAATATTTAATTTTATTTATTTATTATTATTTTAGCATCATGACTTACTACCCACTCAGGCTATACATTCATATACTAATCATACTAATGGTTTTAGGTACTATGGAGGTTATATTTATAAGAAGAGTACCCGCATTTGCGTGGAGGATGAGTGTAAGGCCACCCTCAGTACACCGGACAAAGATTCGTACCCCTATATCTCCCGTCATGGACACTCTTGTCTACTGCTGGAGTAGCGCCTTAGATCACGTGGCCACCGAAGCAGGCTGGAGGGTAAATAAGGCCATTACTATTTGGCCATGTAAAAGAACCATGGAATGTAAGTGAAAATACCTTTACTGGTAAAATTGGTAGGCTTTTTCGCGCTCGCTCATATACATTCAGTGTGGATGGTAACGGGGAGCCACCACAACTCCTGGACTCCCGTAGTACATGGGATGTATACCAGATGGTGAGGGAAGCACTAACCAGCTGACGGTCTGAGTGCGTGCCTAGTGCCAGATGGATAGCAATATCATCCAACCAAATTTCGGGCTGTTGACTTAAAATATATCATGTTGATATGTATATTAATATATCCCTTGAGAATACAAGTGGTGTAAGTAATTCTTTTCTCATTTTGAGATAATTGGAGGTAAAGTTAAATCTATACAGAAAAACTCATCGATTTTTCTGATATTTTCAAAATAATTAGGAGCATACATAAAGGTTCAACTTAACTTATGCACTAGTCAAAATTATAAAATATTAAAAACTCATCTAGTTAATAATTTATTTTTACAATTATTTGATAACTTACACCATATGTGCTGTGAACAAATTTTGGAAGTGGGTAGTTAATTAACTCACAATCAGTTTGTGTATTCAAGGTAATTTTTAAGTTGTGAATTACAGATTAAAGCACTTATTTAAGTTAAATTTAACATTATTTAAGTAAATATATTTAACTCTCCCTAACTGTGCACGCATCACATGGCCGTTTATTTTTTGATTTGTTTTTTAGTAACAGCGTTAGATCAAATGACTTGACGTATGAATACGTGAAAGTATTTTTGGTTTGTCATTGCGTCTCACTATACTTCAGGGTTGTCCTCATAGAGTTATAATATGATGTGTACCCGAACTTGCTTGGAAAGATAGTGGAAAACCACTTAGGAAATATCCCCCTCAATAAACCCTACACCTCGGTCCCGGCAAAGATTTATCTGATTACCAAATCCTTCCTTCACCTCTGACAAGACATCTTGTGAATGTGAGGAATGCCAGGC